>PVJI01018746.1:0-32660 GCA_004026765.1 Micronycteris hirsuta | reverse complement strand
CTGATTTCTCAAAGGAGACCTTACAGGCAAGAAGGGGCTGGACAGAGGTGTTCCAAGTCATGAAAGGCAAGGACCTACATCCAAGAATACTCTATCCAGCAAAGATTTCATTTAGAATGGAAGGGCAGAGAAAGTGCTTTGCAGATAAGGTCAAGTTCAAGAAGTTCATCACCACCCAGCCTTTATTGTATGAAATGTTAAAGGGAGTTATACAAGATATCGAAGAATATCAACAGGGGAGTGGTAGGGGGAGAGGGTGGGAATGGGGCACAGAACAAGTAGCATAAATGGGAGGTAGACAACAGACAAGGGGAGGTTAGAACAGTATAGGAAGTACAGGAGCAGAAGGACTTATGTGTATGACCAATGGACAAAACTAAAGGGAGGGGAAAGGGGGTAAGGGGGAGGGGGGAAGGAAGGGGGGAAATGGGGCAACTGTAACAGCATAATCAATAAAATATAATTAAAAAAAATAATAATGTACTTCCATTGCCTGAGAACATGAAAATTAACATCAATAGAAAATATGTACTTAGATTTTCTCCTAAACTGAATTACGAACTTTAATTAGAAGGTATGAAGTCAGATTCTAATTTTAATTCAGATCCTTTGTCTGTATTTAAAGTATCTTTGCAAAGCATTGAAATCCAAGGAAGTTATTGTACCTGTGAAAGACTATCATAGGCAAAGCAAACTCAGTGCAGTTAAAGGCAGCAAAGCGCCAAGTTTTCTGCAGTAGATGTTACTTCTTAAAGCTAGGTGAGAGAGATGTGATTGATTCTTTAAAAGAACCATCACTCAAGTACTAACACCAATCAGACTAAGACAGACTAATTTCTAAGGCAAGTGGCTTAGCTTGGAGAAAAGTTGTCATTTACAATTACATTTTTAAAAATTTGAAATGCCCACAAAACTCTTATTCTTTTGTGTGCCATGAAATTTTAGTGCCATTTTCAAAATGTTTAACAGATCAGGGTTATGGGAAAGGTTATGAAAATGTTTTAAAGGCATGTTTTAAAATAGTGAAAAAAGTTTCTGAAGAATCTTTACATACTGTCTATGAACAAGGTTCAGGTTACATTTTATTTTAATGAAATGATAACAGATAGTTACAGTTTTTTTTTTATTTTTTTAACATAGATATTTTATATAGAGTTCCTATTCCCTAACCTGTTATTCAAGTATAGACAGTCATCAGTAGGCTTTATCATTGAATGTCTTATGTCTAGAAAGCAGGTTAGGCAAAGGATATTGGGATTTTATAGCACCTTTCTAGACAACTGCCTTCAGAAAAGAGATTGATATCCATCTACTTCTACCTGTTTTCAAAGTTTTAATTTGTGGCTATTTCACTGAACTCTCCAACTCAAATTTATTTTATTAGGATGATAATATTAAAACTTACAAACATCATAAAGCCTGAGATATCAGTTTCATTTCTACATTTATGATTCTTCAAATAATTAAAGTTAACAATAAAAGTAATATAAAGGAAAATGATAAGAGTAATTAGGCTTATTTTTCAGGCTTTGCACTTACCGCTTTTGGTTTCTGATTTAATATCATGTACTGTCATGTTTCTTCTAGGACTTATTCAAATTTAATTGAAATACTGCCTAATGATGGCAAATCATTGAAAATACATTTTATGTCCTCTCCAATAATTAATGCAATGTTTTGACATAAAAAATTAACTTCCCTTTTAAACATGAATTTGTCAAATGCTTAAATATCAACTTTACTCTGTTGCATGCTCAGAAAGCATTTCAGAACTGTTATTGTTAAGCACATTAGTAATGTATATGGTTGGCCAAAAGTAGGTTTGCAGTTGTGAGTATGTGAAACATAGTTTATTCTTGTATTACAATCATAACCCACATGCCTTTTTCTAGATGAACAACTGTAAACCTACTTTTGCCTACCATTGCATTTAAGTTACAGGTGCCTGTAGAAATTTACCATTTTGTTTGGAAGGGACCAGAACACTTTTGGGATAATCTGGCTTCATCATACCTCACAATGCTTTTACAAATGTGATTCCAATTGGGTCTGGGATAATGCTGGAGCATGAAATGAAGTAATTAAAAATCAAACAATTTCATGTGGAAACTTAAGAGGAAATTACTTTGATAATTTTCTTGGGTACCTCAAAAATCCATTTTTGAAGTTACCATTATTTTCTTTTAGGATTTTATAGAGATACTTCACAGGGCACTCTTTTGCCCCTTGTCATGAAAACTGGAAGTATCAGTATTGTCTACCATGTTCAGAGAAAAGTCTCAACCTCCAGGCACTGCTATGATTTTTCACACACCCTTCAGAAAAAGTGATCATCATCCACCCAGGCCCTCAAAACCCTTACTCGCAGAAACAGAAGTAAATCATATTGGCAAACATGTAACAAAGAATGTTCCTTATTAAGCCTCATGGTAAATATCAGTCGCTCGGGATGTCACTGGAATGCAGATTCTGATTAAGTCTAGTGGGGTCTGAAATTTTGCATTTTGAATGAGCTCCCTAATGATGCAATGCCGATACCACTACACCAAGGACCACATTTTGAAGAACTAAAGTACAATGGCTAAGAAAATAGGTATTAGCGTTCAATCCAGGTGAGTCCAAGGCCACCATTTATTAGCTATGAGAACTTGCTCAAGTCATTCTCCCAAGTTCTAATTTCTTCCTGGATAAAATGAGAATTCCAATGCCTATTATTTCAGTTAATAACATCTTTATATTCCATTTGCTTATAGATCTACTCTTTACCTATTTTTTAGAAAATATATTCTATCATGTTTTGTCATGAAATCCTATCAGCATTATTTTCAGAAAAGTATCCAGAACCCAGCACATCTTCATCATCCCAAATGCCACCAAGTTATTTCAACCCACAGTTATCTCTATCTTGGAATATTGTAATAGATTCCTATCTCTATCTTGGAATATTGTAATAGATTCCTAACTGGAATCTCTATCAGTTATCTCTATCTTGGAATATTGTAATAGATTCCTAACTGGCATCCTTGTATTCCCTTTGCCATTCTTCTGTGCTTTGTCTACACAACTGTCAGTGTGGACTGGTAAAACTGAGTCCATACCACTCATGTGCACAACCTTTAAATGGCTTCTCAAATCACTCAACATAACAGTGTTAGTATAGGTAGCTAGATATTAATAAATGAAGAGAGCAAAAGAAATCAGAAATTAACAAACATAAACTAAATCTGATAAAACATAAAGTTGAATCTGATAATAAGCCTGCTTGCTTCACATTCCCCAGGGAACCATGAGTCTGTTCCCTGAAAATTACCTTGGGAGGGATAAAATGGTGCATGCCTGGTAAAAGCCAAGATGACACAGTGGGTGATGGTTCTAGTTTAAGCACATGTTTCATAGAAACTAAGGTGGTGACCATAAAGTCTTGCCTGTCCCACTGGGGATAAGGATCAGATTGGTAAAGGGACACAGAACCCCAAAAGATCTCGAAAATGATTTGGTTAGGGGGAAGATCCAACCTTAACCCACAAAGGATTGGGAAATTGATTGATTAGTTTGAAGAAGCATCTAGTCTTTCCAAACTAGAGATGATGTAATCCAAGCTTAACAAAGAGCTCTCTCTCTCTCTCTCTCTCTCCACCCCCCCAGTAATATGAGTTTGCTCCATTCACTCACGCATTTCCTCTCCTTAGCAGCCATGCAGACC
The DNA here is from genome assembly GCA_004026765.1 of Micronycteris hirsuta. Classification (NCBI taxonomy): domain Eukaryota; kingdom Metazoa; phylum Chordata; class Mammalia; order Chiroptera; family Phyllostomidae; genus Micronycteris; species Micronycteris hirsuta. The sequence continues at coordinate 28,957 of PVJI01018746.1, read as the reverse complement.
TAACAGACACCTGGGGGTCCAGTAGCCTCAGCGACTCCAAGTGCAGGCCTGGGCACAGCACAAGCTGAAGCACAGCACCAGCTGAAACACAGCTGGGAACAGACTAAGCTAGCCAGATAAGGACAGACATGGACCAAACTTCAGCATGGCATAAGATTTTTGATGAAGACAAGGTTGAACTTCATTCACGGCACGACAGAATAAGATGAGACATTGGAAACCTGGTGGCAGCCTTCTATTTCCACCCCAATAAATCTTATCACTAGGCCTCATTCTCTCATGTGGGTCCCTGGAAATGCTTTTCTCACAATACTGAAAGAACCCTATTTCCACTGGCAACAAAAGTAAAAATCCTTAACGAGCCCTAGCCCTGCATGGTATCTGTTTGTTATTACATCTCTGACTATGTTACCAACCTTCTCCAATTCACTGACCTGCATAAAATACTCATATTTTTTAAACATTATAGGATTAGTGAAAAATGTATGTGAAATTCTTAGAAGTGTCTAACATTGTAAATACTCAAAGTTTAGCTATTATTATTGGATATAAACAGAGTTGGGTCGGATGAGTTCTTGTAGCATGGTGTGGTTATAGAACCATCTAGCCACTATACATAACCCTCAACCAATAGACGAATCATTGTCATCCCTAAAATCAAATTAAATGTGTCATCTCATATGTCACTGGCCAGATGACTTTTCAGTGATAACACAAAGACATAGTAAGTCTTAACTGGCAGGAATATAACTGGTTTAGAATTTTAGAAGATATGTAATTAAGAATCTACCCATTTATAACTAAGTAGTTCTTCAATGGTTAAAGTCTGTGCCAAAAGTGTTTACTAACTCAATCTGCACACAGCAGGCTATTGTCATCAGAATTATTTCTATCACTTTGTGACATCAGTCCTCCATTAAGCATGATGATTAAATCTACAACCTTTCATTTGGTAAAAAGAGGGAAAGGTAGTCATAAGAGCTGCAATTGTGTCATTGACAAAATGTCTCTTGATTTAAAAAATAAGTACACTGCCTTTGCCTCTATATTTATCTATCAGCAGGGGACCATTATGGGTGACAACATTCTGTTCCAAAAGCATTATCTGTGAATGATCACTTGCTTCTTCTCTCCATGGACTGATGTACCAGCAGAAGCTCTTAAAATTTGGTATATGACAGGATTCACAGATTGCACCTTATTACTATTTAATAAAAAATACTTTCTCCAACCCCCTACAAAAATGAGGGTAAATGTGAGTCCTGTCATGAACTGGGCTGCAGTTCAGTTCTTTAGCAGCCTGCTGATGGGAAGCGTTTCCCTTATCTTCCTGAACCACATACCAAAAAAGGAAATCGGTGGGTGGCTCCAGCAGGTTGCAGTAACCAAGGTTTGCAGGGAGAGGAAATCCTTGAGGATGGGCTCTCCTGCCTGCTTCTCAGTAAAGTTACTGATTTAACAGGAATGAAATACAGAACAGCTACAAGCTATGTGTCAGTTTCTGACAGAGAGAAAGCACAAATGGTCATTCTTCTTCCTTTGATTTTATTCTATTGTGTTCTTTCTTTCAGTCTCAATCCTTGACCAAGCCCAGGTAAATCTGTAATTCTGCGTCCTCTCCATCCCCTTTTCAATGCCACTTCATTTCCTTTTGGAGTGACAGAGTAAATGCCTTCAGGCGAATCCTTAAAGGCTCAGACTATTATAGTTATTGGAGCATAGAACGTAAATGTTTGCCTAGAGTGGAGACGTGATTTGTGAAGAAATGATGTTTGCTTTCACTAAAGTCAAGGTTCTCACAATTCAGCAGCCAATAAGTAGAAACCAGAAGAAACATTTCATCCCAAATGAAATCATTAAAAGATCCTTGCTAAATAAAACACACATTAGTTAAGTTTACATGGAAGAAGCAAGAGGTAAAAGTTGATGAAGCACAACAGGTCCAAATTTTTCTGTCTTCAAAGAACCTCTGTAGAACATCTCTAGGAATCCTGGAGACTTTGGGTCATCCTATACACATCACAACTCAAATAAATACAAAAGACTGGATATATTACTATTTTAAATAGGTTGTAGAGGAGCATGTTTAACTACTGTAAAGGAATTTTTATGAAATTTGTTCCTTTAGTTGTTTTCTGCAGTGGAGTATTTTGAACTGAGATTTAAAACAGGCTCAAAAGGCAGAGTGTATAGTAAAAAAAAATAATACATCAGTCATTTAAAATGTTCTATAATCAGACTATTCACCAGATTGATCTGATGATTTCACCCATGTGAAGGAGAAAGGTCTTACATAAATCTTCCATCTACCCCTTAAATTCATGCTATGTGAAGCTTAAGTGTGATGTCAAGAAATTTCTTAACATCTTTGGAACTAATTACAATGACTCACAAGTGACCTTATTACCTGTCCTCAAATGAAAGTCAGAAGGAGACCTGGGTTTTGTAATTTTGTAGAATCATCTTGTCAGGAATCTGTATGGAACCACAAATGAAGGAGAAACTAAATGTATCTATATGCCTTTTATAAAAATAATGACATAATGTCTCTCTATGTGGAATAAAAAATGAAATAAAACTATGAATTAGGTATTTGCATAGAAATAAAACAATTTCAGTATAAAAATATGAGACTTAATTAATTTAACAAATTCTTTTTGACTTTTAGAAATACCACTAGTTATCACTCTTATTAAAATAACCTAATAGGTGACCTCTAAATATTTCTTACAGGTTGTTAAGCATATATTAAATATTGGGTCACATTATCACAGGTTCAAGATAAATCAATAACTAGTTTGCATTATTGTGTTAATTTTTAAAGTTTTCAAATTTTTGGTGAGTTATTTTTAATGGAAAAGATTAAAACATATAATTTAAATGGAGAAAATCCATCTTAATGTAAGCAAGTGCCAGTGATTTATAGAATTTACATATTATCAATGAATCAAAATTGTGTTCATCTGTCTGCAAAATATAAATGCCTAGTCTAAACTAAATTAGAAAAAAAGCATAAATAATAGAAAACCCCATATTTTTGCTAGCTGACATTGGAGTTAATTCATACATGCAAGAAAATATACACATGTGCACACACGGTAACCTCATTCCGGATTCAATTTTCCTTTTTCCTTCCAGATGATTGCTAGGGAATGTAGAACTAAAGCCATGCTCTGTATTCACTAAAATCAAGACTTTCCACTTATGAGTCTCTGAATACTTAAGAACCCATGCTTAGAACCAGTTATTTAATTACTTGTGCATGATCATTTATTTAAAAGAGGACAAACTGGATTCATATGTCATTTATTCATTTATCACTTAGTCATTTATTTCACAATCACTGCTATTTACTCTCAGCCAAGCATTTGCTCCATGTGAGAATCTACAAATACAAATACCAGCACTCATGGGTCCAGGAATAAGGGAGACCAACATAATAAACAAATAATTATAGTAGAGTAGGGTATATGCAAAAATAAGGTGAACACAGGTATATCTGTAATAAGGAGAAAATGATTAGAATTATGTGTGAAGTTTGATTTACTCCATCATATATGGTATCAGTGGATGTCCTAGGTAAAGAGAATGACATACACAAGAACCTAAACTACAATAGTATCTTCAGAAATAGAGACAGCAGAATGTACATAGACAGGAGAGACATGTTTTTACTAGCTGTGTAAGGATAATTGTGATACCACCATAAAGGGGTCATGAGAATATTAAGATACAAATATCAAACAGCACAGTACCTAGCACTAACACATAGTGAGTATTCATTAAATTTTAACTACTATTACTCACTCAATCTTCAATCTGATATTAGAAGTACTACATAAGAGCAAAAGTTTAATCATACAGATTTTTGCATATATGGAAAGGTTAATTCAATAAACGGTTAAACTTCTAGTATTCCTAGGTACTATTCAGGCAAAGATAACAAAAGAAATAGAAAACATAACCTCTGCCTGCAAAAGCCCTGCTTATATATACACCACTTTCTTCACTTAATTAAGACATTCCCCCCCCATTTCTTTTTGTTCTGTTCTATCACTTTGCTCCCAAGTAGCCCAGGCCCTTGACCTGAGGGTATACATCTTCACTCAGATCTGTGCTGCCTTTGGTTTATTTTCTTGTCTGATCCAGGATTTGGGGATAATCTGCCAAACTTTTCCACTTTCTTATTTCAATTTTCAATTATCCTCTCAAACCTCAAAACTTAATTTGTCATGTCAACAGTTTTATACTATTTTGATGAAGATAAAAATCTGCATTTCCCCCAACATTTGGGGAGAATAAAAAAGTTTGAAAAACTTTTTGTTTTATATTCATATCAATTCATTAAAATTCTGAAAATCTTACTGCTCATAGTTTTAATCATCTTTTTTTTCTTAAATAAGTCCCTTTTAACATTTCATATAATAAGGGCTGGTGATGATGAACTCCTTTAACTTGACCTTATCTGGGAAGCACTTTATCTGCCCTTCCATTCTAAATGATAGCTTTGCTGGGTAGAATAACCTTGGATGTAGGTCCTTGCCTTTCATGACTTTGAATACTTCTTTCCTGGGTAGAGGGAGGAAAGAGAATGGAGGAAAATGTACAGAGAACAAGAAGAATAAATGATAGGTACAAAATAGACAGGGGGAGGTTAAGAATAGTATAGGAAATAGAGAAGCCAAAGAATTTATATGTATGACGCATGGACATGAACTAAGGTGGGGCGGCGGGGGGGCGGGTGCTGGTGGGAAGAGGTTGCTGGGCAGAGAGGAATAAAGAGGGAAATAGTGGCACAACTGTAATAGCATAACCAATAAAATATATTAAAAAATAGAATAATTCTGAAAAACTCCTGTCTCCAAAGTCTTGTGAAGAGATTGACAAGTGTATTTTAAAAGGTGGAATAAAGACTCTAGACTGTGGGGACACACTTCATTGAGCATGCAAAACACATCAATCTCAGGTGGATTCATTTTCTTATCTCTTTTTATATGAGGGCTCCAACTCTGAATTTCTATCACCAAAAATCTAGAATTTGATGGACCATGAAACTAAGACTCAAGGTCATATTACATTTTGGTGGAAGTGCTTAATATCTACAAGGGATTTGGGTGAGAAGTGACATTCTGTATAACAAATAAACAAAAATAGAAACATTGAGGCTCCAGGTTATATACTTTCAGATTTTTAAAAAATGTCTTGAAAGCTGATCGCGTAACAAATATTTCCATTTTATTGCATATCCAGAGAATGGAAGGATGTGTGGACTGGAGGCACCCATATGTAAAAAATCGCTAAGATACATTACTGTTAATAGTTCAGAAGAATGTTTATACAGAAGAATGTTTCATTATCATGAAACAGATAGATGCCAGGCTACAAAGGTATCAACAGTCCCTGGGTTGGGGGGAGCATCCTAAGGAATTACAGACAGACTTCACTCTTTATAGTGATATCAAGAAGGACTGAAACCACATCAAGTGCTTCACCTTTGCAAATGACTTCCTTATTCTTTTGAATAGGGAAGCATAGAAAGTCAGTGACAGATTGTAGAAACTCAATGATATGTACTTCGGGTACAGCCCTAAGTGTAATTCTTCAGTGTTAATCATCAAAGCATCGGGCCACATTGACTACGGAGCCAATGGCAATTAATACTCAGATTTCTTCCTTTCCATGGTGCTGGAGAGGACCCTGGCAATTTGTAGAATATTCAACTGGTTTTTCACCTTGTTTTCAACTTGTTTTTGAAAATTTCAAATTTTATCTGAATTGATTAGGTCCACTCTCTCTCTTTTTATTCCAGCTTCCATTCAGTCATACTCTCTCTCAAATCAAGTGGCAATGGAATGGCTCCAGGCACATTTGGGATTCAGCCAAAAAACATTGAATCAAGAATACATTTACTTGGGATTATAAGGGGTATAGTGACTTCCATAGTTTTTATGGTATAGGAATGGCTTTTAAAAATACCCCTAGAGACCCTTTGGTCATGACAATGGAAGGACAGAGATGAACTCATAATATTGAATGCATTCTATAGAGCTCAACCCACAAATGAAATGTTGAAAAGAAACAAGTTTTGAAGTAAACAGAGCCACTTAAACAGATTCAGGAAATTGTAATTATATCATATTCTGAATTTTGTGATACCTGTGCTTTGTGCCTGTTTTTTAAAAAAAGTATTTTGTATTGATTTACTTTCTAATTCTAAATATATACTCATCTTGACTAATGTTGTACCTGCAATTTTGTTTTTTAAGTATAATTTATTGATTATGCTATCACAATTGTCATATTTTTTCTCCTCTTTATCCCCCCCTCCCTTGACCCCCCTCCTTCCTCCACCCCTGTCCTTTAGTTCATGTTCATGGGTTATACAAAAATGGTCTTTGGCTTCTCCATTTCCTATACAATTCTTAACCTCTCCATCTATTTTGCACATACCTGCTTTGCTTCTTATTCCCTGTACCTTTTTATCCCATTCTCCCCCCTCACTCCCCACTTATAACCCTCTATGTGATCTCCATTTCTGTGATTCTTCTCTTGTTCTAGTTGTTTACTTAGCTTCTGTTTTTGTTTTTTTAGATTCAGTTATTGATAGCTGTGAGTTTGTTGTCGATTTTACTGTTCATAGTTTTGATATTTGTCTTTTTTTGGATAAATCTCTTTAATGTTTCATATAATAAGACTGTGGTGATGATGAACTCCTTAACTTGACCTTATCTGGGAAAAACTTTATCTGCCTTTCCACTCTAAATGATAGTTTTGCTGGATAAATAATCTTGGATGTAGGTCCTTGCCTTTCATGACTTTGAATACTTCTCTCCAGCCCCTTCTTGCCTGTAAGATTTCTTTTGAGAAATCAGCTGATGGTCTTATGAAAACTCCTGTGTAGGTAACTGTCTCCTTTTCTCTTGCTTCTTTTAAGAATCTCTCCTTATCTTTAATCTTTGGTAATTTAATTATGATGTGCCTTGGTGTGTGCTTCCCCAGGTCCAACTCTCTGAGCTTCCTGGACTTTCTGGAAATCTATTTCCTTTGCCAGATTGGGGTAGTTTTCCTTCATTATTTGTTCAAGTAAGTTTTCAATTTCTTGCTGTTCCTCTTCTTTTTCTGTCACCCTTATGCTTTGAATATTGGAATGTTTAAAGTTGTCCCAGAGGTTTGTAAGACTCTCTTCACTTTTTTGAATTCTTGTTTCTTCATTCTTTTCTGGTTGAATATTTATTTCTTCCTTTGGTTCCAAATCATTGATTTGAATCCTGGTTTATTTATTTTCACTCTTGGTTCCCTGTATATTTTCCTTTATTTCTCTTTGTATAGCCTTCATATATTCCTCAATTTTGTGGCCAAACACAATCATTTCTGTAAGCATTCTGATTACCAGTGTTTTCAACTACGCATCTGATACGTTGGTTATCTTTTCAACGCTTAGTGGCTTTTCTGGAGCTTTGATCTGTTCTTTAATTTGGGCCATATTTTTTTGTCTTGGCACACCTGCTATGTTGTAAGAGAGGAGCTTTAGGTATTCGACAGGGCAGGGCAACCCTTTTCCTGTGGTGTGGTGGTCTATAGAGGAGAGGTCACAGAGGTAACAATGCCACTTGCTTAGCTCTTGACCCACTCTCTGTCACTTCCCACAAGCAGATTGTGTCCTTTCAGGTGCTGATTCCCAGGTGGGTGGATTTATGTACTTTCTAGAACCCTGTAGGTCTGTCCAAGGGGCTCTCCTGTGAGACTGGGAGTTTCTACCACTGTCTCAACCCCAAAAGTTTTTACAGCCATAGGTTTTGAGTCTTTAGCTTCCTGCACTGAAAACCTGTGTTGCATGGTCTGTGTCACTCCCCAGTTGTTCCTCCTGGCTTATCCTCACTTGACTGTGGAGCTGCCAGTTGCTGCCTCGTCCTCCTGGTCCTCTAGCTACCACCTTGCCATGCATCTTCTCTGCTTCGGTTGCCCCCTCTCCGCCCCTCCTACTAGTCTGGATGAATGTTTCTTTAACTCCTTGGTTGTCAGACTTCCATGCAGTTTTATTTTCTGGCAATAATGGTTGTATTTTCTACTTAAATTTGTTGTTATTCTTCTTTTTGTTGTGTGAAGAAGCAAAACTTTTCTATCTAGGTCTCCATCTTGGCCTAGAATTCTCGCAATTTTGAATTTGTTTTATCCAAAGGTAGGCCCTTCAAAATTTGGATCTACTTATCTATCTAGGTATTAATGTGTACACAAAATTACAATGCAGAATTAAGATGGAAAAACAGGAAAAAATTAAATTAGAATATTAAACTCATAATTTTATTCATGGGCCATTTAAACAAATAATGGATTGAATCATGGAACAAATTTGCATTTTATGCTTGGTCAAAATATGTTAATATAATATTAGCCATTATAAACAATGTATCCATGCTATATTACAACAGAGAATAAACTGTAAAATCTCATGTTAATGCAAAAAGCAGAGTATAAAGTTGTGCTTAAAGTCTAGTTTCCATTATTTTAAAATCATGCAAGGGAGAAAGTCAACAAGGAAATTATGACTTGGCTAATAACTGGTAGTTAAAATACTAGCAGTAAAATAAACATTTTAAGAAAATAAGCTTTTTCAGATTGTCTATAAAAAGACTTTAATAATTCACAGGAATACATATTCATGGGAATACATAATTCACTCAGACACAGATTCTGATGTAATTCCAGTGACTATGCCAAAGAATATTCCCATAGATCACTGTATTATTTTCTTATTGTTACTATAACAAATTACCACACATTTTGTGGCTAAAAACAACACAAATATATTACTTTATAGTTCTGGATATCAGAAGTCTAAAAGGATTTCACTAGGCTAAAATTAAGAGGTCAGCAGAACTGTATTCCTTTGGAGGCTCTAGGAGCATCTATTTCCTTGTCTTTTCAAGTCTCTAGATACCACATGAATTCTCTTGGCACCATTCTTCTATCATCAAAGTCAGTAACACAAAGTTAAGTCCCTTCATATTGAATCACTCTGACTCTGACACCTTTTTTCTTTTTCCACTTGTAAGGAACCTTATGATTAAATCAGGCCCACCAGATAATCCACTATAATCTCCTAATTAGCAATTTTAATTTCATGGATATTTTTTCTCCCTTTGCCATATAATTTTACATATTCATAGGTTCCAGGAATCAGGAAATGAGTGTCTTTGGGAACCATTATTTTGCCTTTACCAATCAATAATGAATTGCCTTGTCCTGTGGTGTTGTCCTTTAGTTATAAATCTGAAATAGTGATGAAAGGAAACTTAACTTGGGGTGGTGAACACAATATAATGTATAGATGATGTATTATTGAATTGTATACCTGAAAACTATATAATTTTATTAATCAATTTCATACCAATAAATTCAATAAACAAGAAAGAAGGAAAGAAAAGAAGGGAGGAAGGAAGGAAAGAAGGAAGGAAATGAGAGAAATGAAAATATGTTCAGATCATCCTTACTATAGTAAGAAATTTCTACATGTAATCAAAGATTCTCAAGATTGATACCAACCTCAAAGGCAGCTCTAGTCAGTAAAAATTGTTTTGTCTGCTCATAAGGCTCTTATATCTCACCACTGCAGCATTATCCCAAGATGGCCAAATTTAGTACTCCACCATCCCTCTGTTTGGACAGTGATTGGTTCCAAATTGATCACTGTTCCATGCTAAGCCAATCAGAACATTTCCTCAGATTTCTTTTCCCTCCCTTGAACTTCCAGGGAAGAGAGAATCTCTCATTATCCTTGTACAATAAAAATATAACTTTAAATGATGCTAAACTCCATGGTCCTTCTGCATGGAGAAAAACCACTCTGGGTTAGGCAAAATTAAGACAAAATAGCTGACAGAAATAAAAATGTGTGTGCTGGGGGCAGGCAAATGTGAACATGTGCACGTGTGTGTGCACAATAGAGAAAAGGAGAGAAAGAATGAAAAAGAATGCTGTGAGGCTAAGTCCATTTATCATTTGTCCTAAAGGTCATCTTCTTGGTTATGTGAGCACACAATTCATTTGTTTATTCTGATTGAATTGGGATTCTGTCATTTGCATCCAAATGACTCTTAATTAAATAGATGCTGTATAATTTTGTTATGTCCTCAGCACTGTAATCAATGACAAAGAAATTAAAAACTTAATCAAGAAAGCTAGAATTGTTTCAAGACATAAATACTAAGCAACTCTGTTTGTCCCAAACTGGGGATTGCTGTTAAGTGTGAACAGGTAACAGTAATGCTATACCATTTTTGTTGTTGAATATCTTTGATATATGAGGTATCAGTCATGGTCTCTTGAACACTCTATGAATTTACATCGAACAAATAATAGCAAATATTCTCATTAAACATCATTTCCCTCAGAGTAGCCAGTTTATAACAGAAATAAAGCCTTTGGATTCCACCAGAAGCTGAAGCAACATCAGAAAGGTAAAAGAACAGCTACCCAAATTATTCCATTAAAATAAATATTATGAAGTTCCTCTTTGTCAAATTATTTTGCCAATGTAATTAATTGTGCTGAAAAATAAATGTATAAAGAAATGGATGTATAATGAACAAACAGTGATAAGCTCAGGATGCAGGCCCTGGATCATCCAATGTTAATAACCAACAGTTAGTGCTGCTTCATGACCTGTTTGTCTATCTTCTCAACAGTAAGTTTGCAGCTAAATCTTAGTTTGAAACCATGGAGGAATTATAAAACACCAGTTATACTTCCTTATTAAAATTTCATATTTTTATAAAAGACTAGTTTTTCATAATATGGGTATCCTTAAAACAATTCCAATGAAACTTACTTAGCATACAAATTAAATTTCCTTCTGTTCTTATTTCTATAGTCCTTTTCTTTCTAGAATCCCAGGTTGTACCCTTATGAGCATTACATTTATTAGTCAGAATGTACACCTTTCATGTGCTCAGACTTAAACCTAAAGCATTACAGAAGAAACGTCATTCTATTCTGAGAGAAAAACAGGAATAGAAGTTTTTTTCTCTTAACTTTTGTCTGTTTATATGTATCCCATTAACAATCTTCAGTGACAAATTCTCATAACTTTGAATAAAATGGTTTTAGGCTTGGTTCATCTTTCCATTCCAAATTTTAATCTTGTGAACACATTTTTTTTAAAAGAAGCCTGAAACACCAATCCAAAAGAACCTATGCATCCCAATGTTCATAGCAGCACAATTTACAATAGTCAAGTGCTGGAAGCAACCTAAGTGCCCATCAGCAAATGAGTGGATCAAGAAACTATGGTACATTTTCACAATGGAATTCTACACAGCAGAGAGAAAGAAGGAGCTTATACCCTTTGCAACAGCATGGATGGAATTGGAGAACATTATCCTAAATGAAATAAGCCAGGTGGTGAGGGACAAATAACTGGAACATAATCAACAAAAGAAAAAAACAAGCAAAATATAACCAGAGACATTGAAATTAAGAACAATCTAACAATAGCCAGAGGGGAGGGGTAGGGGACAATGGGAAGAAGGGTTTTCAGGAACTACTATAGAGGACACATGGACAAAACCAAGGGGGAGGGTGGAAGCAAGGGAGGAAGATGGGTTTGGATGGGGTGGGGATAGGGAAGGGGAGAAGATGCAGACAACTATAATTGAAGAACAATAAAGTAATTTTTTAAAAAAAGAAGCCTGATCATAAGTTCCGTGTACAACTTGATATCACAAAGTATCTATGTATTTTGTATCTATTTAAAAGAGTTAATTATTTAATTATTAAACAATGCAGTGCATAGTTAAAGCACAGCTAGTTCAAAATATGTTCCTTAATAATATGCTGTCACAACTCTCACCGTGTTTGTTTGGGTCTTATGCAGTAGTATCTAAATCACTGTCACCTTTTGTCAATATTATGTAGTCCTTTCAGAGTTTGGTTAAAAAAAAAAACTATAGACTCTCCTTTCATAAAAATATTAACAAGAAGGTGTCCTGACAATATATTTGTGCCATTTTAAGAGGTTCTTATTGCCCTGATACCCAACCACAAACCTCAAGGGTTGCATGTATTTCAGGTTAAAAATCCCTAGATACAGAATGCTAAGAATCCTTCATCGTGCAATCTATGTTATTCTGGTTGAGGAAACATATCACAGATTAGTTTTCAGAAAACTATGAAGATTGAAAACAGGTCTTAGGCTTCTGAGCAACTGAGGACCGTGGAAGGACAGTTTTTGTAAAAGAAATATGCCCTCAGCATTCACACCCAAATGCTTCATAATAACTGGAGATCTTCAGTTATTATGCTTCAAATCACTGGAGATCTATTGAAAAATACAGATTCTCACTCCCACCTCAGATATATAAAAACTGGCATGAAATAGTTCCCTGAGGAAACATATTAATTTCTATTTCTGTACCTCCTGATGCAGTTTCCTGTTTTGGAAATTAATGTTCCTCCGTTCCAAGAGCATACCTTCCCCTGAACCTCCACCCCTGCTTTATTGCTTCCCCACATATTCAACAAAGCATCAGGAAAAGACCACACAAAACAGTAATTTTTCTGCAATTCTTAAGCACTCCCCAAAGCCCTGTTTGCTATGTGGGAAGTAGGGCAAAAACAAAATTGTCTTCTACATAGTCCTTTTTGCTGCACAACTATGCCCATTAGACAACCCTGCAGAGCAGTGATTTTTAATGGAGTATAAGCACTATAGTGAAGATGCACTAGGGAGCTTTTAACACCCCTGATGCCCAGGCCATATCAGAGACAAATTAAATCAGGTGGAAGCCTGGCATTGGCATTTTAAAGATAGTTCTTCAATGAACTCTAAGTTTTAAAGACAAAGTCTACCTGACTTTCATTTGTTCCTGGAAACTTTCATCACCTGAGTCTGAAATTTTGTGTAAACCATATTTTTTTCCTGATTTCCCAGCCATCTAACTTTAATTCTCATTTAGCCTCTTTTCAATACTCAGATCTGTACAAACAGGACCTCCTCAGAGAAGATCCCCGACCACCTCATCTGTAGCATATCCTAGCCCTCTGGAGAGTCTCCCTTGGCCACTCTAATACACTAATATCTTGACTTCCTTCTCCTAGAAGTAACCAAAATTATTTATTTTCTTGTTTAACTTCTTGAACCAAACTTCTAGAATCTCTCTGAGATCCCTGACACTGGTTGCCTTATTTATTCTTCTATTCTCAGTACTTAGAGTGGTTCTAGGAATACAGTAGAATCCCAATAAATATATGCTGAATGTATAAATGAATGAATGAATGAGTGAGTACATGAATATTGGTCCTGCTTTTCTCTATTAAACTCTATATCTTTAAATTTATCTGTGGCTCTGACCAGTGTGGCTCAGTTGGTGGGGTGTCTCCTGCAAAGAGAAAGGTCACTGGATCAATTCCTTGTCAGGGCACATGCCTGGGTTGCAGGTTTGTTCCTGGGTTTGGGCACATGCAAGAGGCAACTGATTCATGTTTCTCTCCCACATTGATTTTTCTCTCCTTCTCTTTCTCCATCCCTTCTCTTCTCTCTAAAAATAAACTAATAAATCTTTTTAAAAATAATTAAATCATCTGTGGTCATCTACTTAAACCCTTTTAATCCTTTATAATTACATACTAGTTTTTAAGTTAACAAAACAATTTCCTATGTATTATCTCAACTTGCCTCACAACAACATTTTAGAACAGAGCACTTATAATATGGCTTTAATTCATAATAAAACTGAGGGACCATAGACCTAAAAAATAAAATAACTTTATAGTGACACACTAACAATAGATGGTGTGAGCATGTCTGCTCTGTGAGAATGTCATAGGCTATTCAACTTTCTCTTTAATTCATGTCACTCAAAGACATGTGAACTCACAATTGGACAATGGCTGGCTAGTTAAGGCTATACATGCTGAAATGAAACACAGTATTGGCAGCGTATGAGCTTCTCTACCCAACCATGAAATTGATGCCTGTTGATACTTTCCCCAGGTATTATACAAGTGAAAGATGGGAGTAACATTTGGGAAGAGGGTTGAACAATATGAACATATAACAGCCCTGTTACACCCTTGTGTAGGCACAAGACATTGGGCCTCATAACACATATGAGAATCCATTTATCAATAATTCCTCTAGATTTCTCTGTCTATGTAGTAGAATCATCCGGAGGAGTGGATCTAGAATTGACATGCATTACATCACTTGGGTATGTCCACCATTTCTTTTATAATTACAATAAACTACACTCAAGAGTGTAAGTTCTGTGATTCTGTCTTGCCATTGTGACTATAATCCAATAGTTACATTAACCATACCCAAATTCCCAGGAAATTAATCAAATGAAGCAAGAGACCTTTCCAGTCTCCATAACACTCTATATATGCTTGCATTTTTTATACTTTTTTAAAAATTATTTTATTGTTGTTCATTTACAGTTGTCTGCATTTACCCCCCAACCCCAAACCCAGGCAAACCCACCTCCCTCCCTTGCTTCCACCCTCCCCTTTGGTTTTGTCCATGAGTCCTTTATAGCAGTTCCTGAATACCCTTGTCCCCATTATCCCCTTCCCCCTCCCCTCTGGTTACTGCCAGATTGTTCTAAATTTCAATGTCTCTGGTTATAATTTGTTTCTCTGGTTGTATTTTGCTTGCTTACCTCACAAGTGTCTTGGCTGTGGCTGATCTGAGTTCCCTGGTAGCTGATCTGGCCTCGGTGCCTTCTCTCATGAATCCTTATATAAAACCCCTTAACATTTCATATAGTCCTTCAGTTACCTATTGTGCAGTACAGGGCCTTAGGAGGAAATCTAGAGAAAGAAATTCTGTCAAATGATTTAACATCCTTATAAAGGACTTTACATATGACCTCAAATATTTGCTACGTCATCCTTGGGATCATTCAAACCTTAAATGGCTCATGGCTGTACTATGCCAGACCATTTGGTACTATTTACAAGCATCCACATGGCATGGATATTTTAAGCAGCAAATAAGCCAAAATTATTTAGAAACTTAAATAAGAAGCCAAAGAATCATGCTTTTTCTCTTGTATCCGAAATAAAAGACATCACATGAGAAATAAATATTTATGGAGAACAAAAACTCATCCATCTTGATGATTATGTTACAGATGAAAAGATGGCATACCTAAAGAATATATTACTCTGTATCCAATACAGTCACTTGGTAGAAAGCACAATCAATAAGGGCAGCTTGACTAGTCCTTATGTCCTTGGCTAGACCTGATTCTCCTGAGTCAGCTCTCTGTGTATCTCATTAACTATGTAAAACCAAACACATAGTTTATTATGAAAATGAGTTGGAAATGAGTTTTGTGTTTGTTCTCCATAAAGCCCAGATGAGCAAACACAAAACCTAGGGGTCCAAATGAGTCAGAACACAGAGTTAAGTTCACATACTGCAGAGAGAAGTGAAGGTGGGCAAATAGCTTAAATAAATTAAGCTCAAAGTCACTATTAAGGTTTTGCTGGTATGTTAGCCTGTGACTTGTTGGTTCACCCATCTAATCGAGCCCAGACTAAGTCTAGAGTTTCTTGTTTTGATACTGATAACCCCCAATCTTTCCTCACTGTGACATGATCTCCCTTTAAAACATGTAGGAAGGTATATCCATTCTGAGTACAGTTAATGTGACCCTCATATACTAATCTGAATGCTAAACTGTTGCGATTTTACCACTTTGCTTTTATGAATGACTTTTAATAAAATAGCCAATTAATGTCTGTATTTGTCTTTGCATATGCTGTCAGTAAATAAATAAGCATAATTTGAGGTGCAAGAAATAGGAAGAAAGGCACGTGAGAGGATGCTAATGCATTTATCTGGTTCATGGAAAGATTTGGATCTTGGTAACTAGTCACATTAAATATGGTATTTTAGCAATGGCATAATGGTGTGGGCACTAAGCAAGGTTAATCTGACATTTCTATGGCATCATTTTAGCATATTTATAATCTATACTTCCAATGTGTATTCTTTTTTTTAGCAGTTTACCTCATAAAACAATTTTGATAACAAGAGCTCTCAAAGAAGTTGCTTCTTCTGCCTCAAACCTCTCACAATATGGGGAAGGATAATGAGAGATGGGAGGCATGACCTTTGTCCCTAGATTGTCTCCCACCACTTTCTTATCTTTATATAACGTCAAAAGTGAATTTGTTTCCTGTTCCTTGCAGAAGTTTTTCCCTGTTAACTCAGTGTGTTTCTTTACATTGTTTCCTTGACTTGGAATGCACTTTTTCTAAATCATTAACCATCTATTGCTACTCACCCTTTCAGACTCAATTCTAGCTTCACTCACTTCATGAAGTCATATGTTGCACCCACATTTATTTAGAAAGTATAATCTCCCTCCTTTGATTCTCAAAACACTCAATTCCATTTCCTACCATATTTTTCACTTATCACAAATGCTTAGCACAGAGGTCAGCAAACTTTCTGTTTAAAGAGCTAGATAGTAAATATTTTAGTCTCTGTGTGCCATATACTCTCCGTGGCAACTAGTAAACTCTGCCATTTCAGCAAGAAAGCAGCAATACATAAACAAATGAGCACAGCTGTGTTCTAATAAAAGTTTATTTCTTAAAACAGAGTGGAGGCCTCATGGTCCTAGTTTCCTGGTCTATGTTATAAATGACATAACTAATGAAAATGTGATGAATGAGTTGACTGTATATTATAGTATAATTACATATTGAATAAATTCGTTATGCAAATACAGCACAGTGTCTAGCCTTATCAATTTTTATAACATCTTATCTATCTAAAAGGAGAATCGTAAAGTTCTGATTAGCTACATGACCCTAAGGCCTTGTCAAAATGATGACATTCTGCCTCATTGATTTTCTATTAATGAGGAAATCTGTAGAGTGTATAGTTCCATGAGATTATGGCTAATAAGCAGACAACATTGTCTCCCACTAAATATATCTGGCTTGCTTATTTATATTGAATAAAATCGAGTAAATAATGACTAGAGCCCCATATTACATCCTTCACTATGTGTATAGTGCTTTAATAGAAATAAATATTTAATTATGGTAACAAAATTGTCATAGTTTTCACATACTTCATTTTAAGCTCACTTAAAGAAATTGGGATTAAATTCTTTTCCAAATTTCTATTTTCATTTCATATGTTGAATAAATTTTGACAATATTTGTTGCATCCTTTACTAGGAAGTTTTCTTGGCCAAAAAATTTCACTGGTTTTCAATTTACATTATTCAAAAGGTAATAAAACTCATCTCCTGATTTGGATGGATTCCTAACTTTGACACAAAATATTCTGTTCCCATAGATAAAAGATTTAACAAGATTTTTAAATGGAACATACACAAAATATACTGTTTTGCAAGTGATACAGTTTTTTGGACTATGGATTAGAGAAAACTTAGGTAATTCAAAAATACTATTTTTATTTTTTTCCACAGAAATACTTTCTACTATCCTTTAAAAAGATACACAGAATTATTAAATGGAGCTTCTGAATTTCTTCTCCTGTTTAGTAGATATTAAAATAACAAGAAAGGCAAGATAAAATGAAGATGGCGAAATATGAAACATAGATATTTATTTACCCGCTACAAAGAAGAGTCCCTGAATAATCACCTTGTGTGAGACCTTTTCTGTTTAACTTGGCTCTTTTCAATTTTGTTTAGCCATTTCCTTCAATATATGCCAATCATGGTTTTAGTTTAGTGAACTATGCTTCCTCATATGACTGAAATATTTAATATTGGATTTAATCAGGACCTTCCAGTAAACCACCACACCTGGGCACCTGAACAATAGATCTCCTCATGAGAATAGAAAATATTCCAAAACGGAGAAGTCTCAGCATATCATGAGGACACAGAAAAATGATGCTGGAGGCACCATATATCTATTCCTTGAATCCCAATCATCTTGTCTCCATACTATCTTTAATGAAGTCACAATAAATAACATTTACATTCCTGAGGTATTGTAAAATATAAGATTCATATCAGTTTATGACATTCTAAGAATTTTTTGAGTACAAAGAAAGCAAATAATAAACAGGCTTTTATTCTCCTTCTAGATACCATATTGACCACTTTTATGGGCCATTTCATGATAATAGAACATACAAAATACCCAACAGAAAAGGAACACTTTAAGTTCAAAGTATGCTTAGAGATCCATGGAAGACTCTCTGGAAATGCATAGACTGATTTCTCATGATTTAATGTCCAGAATATGACAAATTACAAACTTTTCCTCTTGACATTATTTAACAAATCATGAATATGTTTCCCATTTAATGCTAAAAGCAGAACTATTCCTCCTGGATATGAAAACATAAAGAAGTTAATTTTACAGGGTCATTTCTTCTTCTTTGGCTGCGGTCCTTAACAACTATTTTAAATGCCATAATTTTGTGCATGGCTATTACAGAGCCTTGAGCACTGACAGATGCAGGGAATCAATCAATCTGGACACTCAGAAAAAAGCTAAACTCAATCCCCTTTGTTATCTCAAGATACTACTGAAAACACACACTGTGTTTCTTTGTCACTTGAAAACTCTTTGCATTTCCCACTGCAATTAACTCACAATAAGATATTTAATCAGGGCACTGAAAAATTTAAAAATATAATCAAAACCACAATAGGTGATGTGGTGCTTAATTTAACATGTTTGGAGGTCTATCCTCTTGACATATTTTAACAATACTGTATTTTTAACTATGGGCACTATGTTGTACAGCAGATCTCTAGAAATTACTCATCTTGTACGGCTGGAACTTTAGACCCACTGAATAACAACTCTTCGTTTTCTACTCCACCTATCCATTAGCAACTGCCATTCTATTTTCTGCTTCTATAAATTTGAGTATTTTAGGTATCTTTCATGTTAAGCATTCTTCACACACGCAAAAGCAAAATGACACAGGACATTTTTGGAGGTAGTGGGTTTGTTTATTGTCTTGATTGTGCTGATGATATCACGAGTATATGCATATGTCCAAACTCATCAAACTTCATACATTAAATAACTGCAGGTTTTCTTTGTATATCAATTATAATTCAATAAAGCTGTAAAAAGTTTTAATAAAAAGACCCATTTCCCCAATATTAAAAAATGTATTTGGAGGACTTCCAATTTTCAAAACTTTTTGTCAGTTCCAAATAATGACATCTGTGTGTGCATGAACTAGAAAAATGACGATAGACTTGTAAAAAAAAAAATCACATAGAGTAAAACTAAGAATAAAAAAATACATGCATCATGGGAAACCTCTGATAAATAAAAGCAAGAAATTTTAAAGATTTGCTTTACCAGTAAGAAAGAGAGATAAATTACACTTTAAATTGAAAAGTCTCCAGATAGTATGAATTTGGTATTGTTATTTTTTGAAAGTATGTTCTCAGGTAAGAGACTTTAACCAATTTGCTTAATTCATTAATTAAAACATACTAATTGATAAAAATGAGGGCATAGTTTCTATTTTCCAAAAGCTACAATATTAAATAATTAGCTTTAATTTATCATTCTTGCTCCCTTTCACATCTTCCCTTGTGGGGGTATATGGTTATGTGTGTTTAAGGACTGAAACATATGCAATGCTTCTTAGAACAAGTCTAATGAAAGAAAACCAAGGAACACAGAGGATATGCAAACAAAAACACATGGGATTTTAGTACCAAACAAAAAGATGACTTAGGCAAAGGGACAAATGATGATAAAAGAAGGAACACAATCAAACAAAATCCTCTGAATAATAATGCCTCCTGATAAACCATTTGCTTTGACAATTATAGCAGTCAATAAAAGCTAAGTGGTGAAAGTACATAACACTAAAAGTAAAATATATTGAGAAGAGCTAACTAATTATTTAAACTGTCAGTATGGGGGTGGGGTTTAAGAGAATCCCTGTTATGCCCCTGGTGAGAGAGTATACTGGCATAATTTTTCTAGAGAATATAAATTGTTGCGAAAATTTTTACTTGAAAACCTTTAATATATTTTTATTCATTTAGGTCTATGCACTCCACATGTAAAAATTAATACTAAGCATTTGTGCAAATTTTAGGTTATAAGAATGTAAAGTATAATATTTAGAACTTGAATTAAATGAGACCATTTAGATTTCTATTAAAAGAAAGTTGATTCTTTGGTTACAACCATGTAATAACAACTTGTTATGGCAACTATGCAGCCATATCAATGATTTTGTTTCAATAAGAATGTTTGTAACAAGGAAATAAATATATTCATTACATATTGTTCATCAAATTGGCATGAAAAAAGAATGAGTAAATTATCTAAAAACAATAGTTCTGGAGTCAGAGGTC
This sequence comes from Micronycteris hirsuta, assembly GCA_004026765.1. Classification (NCBI taxonomy): domain Eukaryota; kingdom Metazoa; phylum Chordata; class Mammalia; order Chiroptera; family Phyllostomidae; genus Micronycteris; species Micronycteris hirsuta. The sequence goes on along the minus strand of PVJI01018746.1, from coordinate 8,618 downwards.
CAGTAGAAAAAGTTTGTATTAAAACTTGTACCTCTGGCACTTACTATGTAAGATGGCAAACTGTTCAAATTTCCAATTTCTTTTTCTGTAAAAAGAAGAATAATTGTTCTTCCCACCTCATTGTATTTGGAGGATATTAAAAAAGAGAACACATTCAATGTTCTAGCATTCTACCTGTTGAGTAAGTTAACAAACCATACTGTTGACAGAATAGCACAAATACATCATTTATAAAATATGTACATGTTTGTGTATTTTTATTTAAATATTGATATTGATAAAATGTACATATAATAATAACCTAACTGTTTATAGCTTATTTCTATGGGTTGAAGTATGAATTTTATTGAGTTTGCTTGTTCTTTTGCTTTGGTTTAACTGTGTTCTCCAAATTGTGTATGTGGAAGAGAGTATGAGTCAGGAGTTCTGCTTGAATAACAAAGAACCCTAATATCTGAGCAGCTTTAAACAGCATAGGTTTATTTCTCCCTCGTGTTACAGGTCCCTCAGTGGTGTCAGCAAGGACTTCTGCTAACACCAGGCTAATGGATCAGCCACCATCTAAAACACTCCAAATCCCCAGGACAGACGGAAAAGGAGATGGCAAATCTCTTACTGCTTCTTAAGCATTTGCTCTGAAATTACACATACCACTTTTGCTCACATTTTTTGACCTAAGCCAGACTCAGACCCAATAAGGGAACCTCAACAAGAATGAAAATATATTTCTAAGCCAAGAAGAGTTTCAAACTAATGTAACCTAGCATAAGCCATTTTCAGTTTTTGAACAGAACATTGGTATAAAACAAAATTGTCCACCATGCTCAGAAATTAGGATGAATAATTGTATATTCATATTGACTATATGAGAGTTATCTAAATTAAATGAAAAGATATTCATAGGCAAAAAGAACTAGAAATCAAGAAATAAGAGGATTAATTGAGAATGTAAGAGATCACTAAATTATCCCCTTACTTTCAAGACAAAGTGATCCCACACTTAGTCATTACCAGCAAAGACAAGTAATCTAATTTAATTTCCAGTGGAAAAATTCCTTCACCTGGTACCTGAGGTGTAACTATACTGAGAAACTTCAGTAAATTCTACCAAGAGAATTTTTTTTTCTTGGCCCCAGCTGATAAACTGAAGAGGCTCTCTGGCTTGAAAACTGATGGGCCTTGTAATTGCTTTCCTCACTTGTGTAACCACTGCTGCAGTTGTCATTCATGTACTACATACAAAACTAATCCTTTGAAAGTTTTCATATTGGCTATTTGCTTTGAAACATCCAGACTCAAGTGCCATTGAGTTTGCAGATGTACCACTACGAGGAAGGAAGCGTCTATCTGAACGTTTGTTCAAGCACTGGACTGGCTCTCATAAATTCTTGGTCTTCATTCTTAGAAACCTTATGTTTTGTTATGGTTCCTGGGAAATCACTTCACTCATCTGTAAAGTACTTCAAAAGGCTTAAATAAATTATTTTAAAAATTTAAAAAGTCATAATTTAATATATATATTCAACACCTTTTTAAGAAAATAAACTTTAAATACACCCTATCACATAAAAATGGTAGCTAATTTTATTAGTTAATCTGTAGAAAGGTAAGAGACAAAAATGTGTTTATCAGAGTTCATTAAAAATGTATACATAAAGCTCATAAGAATCTTCTTGCACTCACACTGTGTTAAAACATTAGAGATAAATAAAAAACAATTGATAAATACATAAATTTAGAGAGTTTTTCTGTTTGAGAGATATTTTGTAGGCTTTTGTTTCTTTTCTGTTACATGATTTAATTTTAACAAAAAATGAATGAATAAATAACAGTAGTCTGAGGGATACTAAATTAAAAAAATTATTTGTTTATTTTTTGAGAGAGGGGACAGGAGAGAGAAAGAGAGAGAGAGAAGCATTGACATGAGAGAAAAACACCTATCAGTTTCCTCTCATGAGCACTTTAACCAATCAGAGATCAAACCCTCAACCCAGGCATATGCCCTGACTAGGAACTGAACTGGAGACCAACTGACAATCACATCCATCAGGGCTAATTTTTAATCTTTGTTACTTTAAAAGCATGATAGACTCACTCAAGCACTACAATGGCAATACTGTATTAATGTAGGTAGAAGACTGGTTTTTGTCTAGGGTTATCGGTGAAAGATGGGGTAAGTCAGAAATGCTTGTGAAATAAAACTAATATTCTTTCTACCCATATCTTATCTTCCTACTTATAATTTTTAGGAATAATATAGGAAAATATCTATGGTACAAATAATTTTGGAGACTTTGGAAATTTTCTAAATACGGAAAACTCTATAAGTAATTTTAAAAAGAAGATAGTAACAAATGATATCAAAGATATGCAGAAATTGGAACCCTCATACATTGCTGGTGGGAATGTAAAATGGTGTAGCCACCTTAAGGACAATACCTCTAAAAGTTAAACATAGAGTTTCATATGACCTAGAAATCCCACTAGTGGGTATAAACCCAAGAGAAATTAAACAAAGTTCTCACAAAAGCTCATATATGAATGTTTCTAAAATATTACTCATAATGGCCAAAATATAGAAACAGTCCAAATGTCCATTAAGAGATAAATGGATAAATACATGTGATCTACCCATACAAATGAATATTATTCAACCCTAAAACGATTGAAGTTCGTGCTACAACATGGATAAACCAACAACAAAAAGGCTACATATTTTATGATTCAATTTATATCAAATATCCAGATTAGGCAAATTCATAGGAACAGGAAGTAGATTAATGGTCTCTAGAGATTGAGGAGAGAGAGGAATGGGTCATGACTGGTAAGGGGTACAAAGATTCTTTTGTGGTAGTGAAAATGTTCTAGAATGAGATAGTGGTGATAGTTGCATAATTCTGTTAATATACTAAAAACTACCAAGTTGTATACTTTAAACAAGTGAATTTTATGTTATTTGAATTATATCTCAATAAAATATTCATTAAATATTCATTTTTCAAAGAGTAAACTGCAACATAAAATTAAATTTCTGGTCTAACATTCAGGTAAAGACAGTCTTCCTTTTTTTCCTCTCATGAATGACATATGTAATAACTTTAATTACCAGTTCTTCTGAAAGCCTATTCCATATTAACTTTGCCATTTTCATATTAGAGGTGATATTGTATTTTTTATTTTGACAAATAAAAAAGAATGGCACCAGGTTTCCTCTAGATGAATTCTTCCATCTTCAATTTGTACTGATATGGTACCAAGTACATACCTGAGACCACGTGCATCCTAAAACAGCAAAAGACTATTCAGAACTACCTGTCCATACAATGCTCTTTCAAAAGCCAACACTCTCCTTTGAGACACCAATATTATTGAGTTTCAGTGAACAATTACATGGTCTCATTCAGAAAGTTTTGAGCAAATATTCAACATTTTTTCTTTTTAATGTACCACTGAACTGAATTGAACTGAACTGAAATTCAACAAACCTAAAAGCCAAAGAGGATTAATAGTATGTGAGTGTGTAAGTAAGACAGAGAAGGAAAGAGAGAGATTATATTTCTCTGTGTACTTTCATTCATGGAACTTGGATGGTTTTTTTTTTCTATTTTTTATTAAATTTATTGGGTTGACATTGATTAATAAGCTCATATAGCTTTCAAGTGTACAATTCTACGATAGATTGTCTATATGTTTTATTAGTTCTTGAAAGACTAATCTCTCATTCAGGAATCTTAGCTATCTTTTAAATAAGATATATGTGAATTGAATTCATGTGACCTATAGGATTAGGAGGCAGTGGCAAGGCCTGAGAGCCCTCACTTACCCCTTCCAGAGCAAGGCAAATCAGAGCTTCCTTGGCACTTCTTGATGCTCTCCCCAGGTGACAGTGGACAGGAACGTGGATGCTCACACTTTTTCCCATACCAGCCTACTTTGCAGTCACATCTTCCACAATTACATTGTCCATGACCTTCACAATGAGAATAGTATATATATACATGAAAATTATATTGAGGTCAGAATTCATTTCATTTCAACAGGGAAATGAGTCAGGATCTTAACAATATAAAACATTAAGGCAAAAACACATTTTTCTCAAGTTCTTAAATACCAATTTATATTAATTGCTCATGAGGCATAAAGAAAAGCAACAACTCCTGATAAGAAACAGGCTTGTAGGGCTATAAACTTGAATTTATTAAAATCTATATGCATGTGATTATATTGACTTGCTTGGGCCTACATGCAGTATTTTATGGATTTGGCAATTAATTCATGTAGAGGAAAATATTGGAAACGGAAAACAATTTGTTTTTGATGCAGGGTCTTATCTCTAAGAGTGACTCACACTTTATTTTCATTACTTTTTTGTCACACACCACATGCTTAGCCTCAAAACCAGTAACCTATGCGGAGCTCACAATCCTCGAAGACCAATTCAGCACACACGAAAGAGGTTAGGGAAGATATTAAATTTCTTTACACATAGACACAGAGCCTGTAAAGAACTATGATAAGTAGTAGTATGGGATAGCCAGAAAAAAAAGTCCTATGATATCAATCAAATGATCAGGTTTAAATCCTAATCCTACTACCCATGGAGAAGATACGATCAAATGAGTACCTCATCAAAATTTAATTTCTTCATTTTTAAATGGAATAATAATATCTATCCACATTTATCAAGAAGTACATCTCTTAAAATGCTACATAAAAGTGAGCTAGTTTTATTTTTACTTGTTTGAGTCCACATATGTGACTAAGTAGGAATAGAAAGGAAAGCAGGATTACTTCAGCTGAGATTTTCCTAACTCTTAGGAAACATTCAGATACTCATTGCAGACACAGAACAACAAGGATTTCTACAATTGCTACAAAAATGCATGAAGAATTTTAAAGGAAGTGAAATTACACTTTAAGTAAATTAAATATAATGCTAATGGACAAAAACTATGCCATTTTGTCATTGGCATCTGATATTAATATATATCACACTATGGAAATTGATCTTCAGTGAAGAGTGGCCAGCTTTATCAATATAACATAAGGTTTGAGGGTGGATGCTTATCTTTTGAGTTTGAAGAATTGAATTATCCACATCTCAGCAATTTTTCAGCATCAATTAATGTGATTCTTCATGGAACAAACCATAAAATCATAGGTCAAAATGGGGTGAGATATTAGGAATCACTGAATATAAATTTCTCATTTTTAACACTAGATTCAATTCAAAATATATTTATTGAGTACTTAGTATGTAGTAGAGTCTAAACAATAAATTGTCGTTTTAATACTCTGCCTTAGAACTCATCATTCTAAAGGAAACGAAATTGTGATTACTAGTAAGTATGTATAACATGTGACTAGGATCCTTTAGAACTTCAAATATAAGAATTTTTTAAATCCTTACCCAAGGGTATGTTTATTGATTTCAGAGAGAGAGGAAAGGACAGAGGAAGAGAGGGAGAGAGAGAGAGAGACATCAATGTGAGAGAGGAATCATCATTCAGTTGCCTCTCATACCAGACCTGGGACCGAACTCACAACCTAGGCATATACCCTGAACGGGAATCTAACCATGACCTTTCGACGTATGAGATGATGATCCAGCCAAATGAATCATCCAGCCAGAGCAAGAGAATTTTTATTATTATACTTCAATTTATTAGAAATTAGATTCCATTGGTTGTTAGTTTCTGTGTTTTTTGCCATTTCTCACAGCTTAAGAAATTACTACCTTTCTTTTCAATGCTCATGTTATTTAGAGCAAAATTTGTGAACAGAGTTGTACTGCAAATTCATAGGTAAGTAACAATTTTAAAACGAAATCTTTAACATTTAAAGTACAATTGATTGTGCCATTTTATAGGAGCCAATGACACTGAAATTCTAAAAGACAAGAGATTTCATTTCAAAAACAGATCTTCCACGAGGATACCAGGCAAAGTACAGAACATGCTGCCATTTGTGGAAGAGCAGTTGACACTTTAAAAAAAAAAAATTGAACAATACAATTAGATTGAAAGGGGGAAAAAGCTTCACTCTTGAAAGTTTAAAATAGCTGTAACAGTTAGAACAAAACATCCAGCATGTTTAAATGTCAAAAAATCCTTATTTACCCAGGAGGATGCTACGTGTTGCTGTAGTTGTCTGAAATTCACAGGCAGCAACCCTTGCCCAGGGTGAGAGTCTCAATGGGATCGTGGATTGAAGCAGGAACCTGTGTTGGGGACTCCTATGACTGATGGAAGAACAATCTCAAGTTCTATAATTGGGATGCAGGTTTAAGAGAAGTAATTATTTTCTATCTGAAGATCATCCATATGTCAATATTTTTTAAAATTTGTGGTAGAATAAAATACATTCATACTTATAGACTTCATTAATAAGAGATTTTTAGAGGTAAAATTTGGTTTAATTAATATCAAAAAGGTCAAATTGTGAATGAATTAGCAAATTATAAAAATGCAACTGTTCTAGAAAAAAATAACAGTTACTATTGAAGCTTCATTTTATTTATTCTTTGCTATATCTGTGTTCTGTTATAAACACTAGGGGAAAATTTAACCTATAATATCTTATACCTCTATTTCCTGTGCACTTAATGCAGCATCATGAACCATCTCAAGGATAACTCCTATAAATTTATGCTTCACCTCCAGGCATCACCAACTCCAAGTACAGTCGGGAACAACATATAAAATGTGTCCTCACTTTTGCCACGTGCGTGATGACCCCTAAATTCCTGTGAACTTCTACTTCAGCTTCAGTCTTCACTTAATCAAAATGCCCTCTCAATAACCCAGCTACATTTGAGTGCTTACACATTGGAATGAATTAATGAGATAGTGTCTTTGCTATGATTGGCTATAGGGAGAAAGGCTTTGCCCTAAATAGGATAGTATCAGAGTGGGAGTAGATTGTCTAGTTCAGAATGGCCACTACTCCTTCTCAAATCATCCACTTATGAGGCTTTTACACTTTGCCCTCAAAAGTCAATATGACATCAACTGAACAAATTCAAGCTGAGGAAAGAAAGGTTATTAAAATATGAGTGACCTAAGTCAATCATCTGTAATGAATAAAATTCCTGATAGTCCATGAGTAGCATATGGCAACAAGTTTACTAATAAAATAGTATCATGGAGAATTTTTTTAATGTTTCATTATTTTGGGAAAGTAGGAATACCTGAATCAAATATCTCAATGAAGATCATAGAAGAAAATGCAAAAGCAATAGAGGAAATGTTTATATTATTCTAGTCTAATATAACAAAACATAGTCTTGACAATGGTACTATCTAATCTGTTTATTAGAGATTTATTGACAAGTTAAAACATAAACTTAAGTTTTGCTTTCAGAGTAATGAAAAATTTCATCCTACATCTTTTAATAACTCAAAGTCACATTCTGTCAAATATATTTTAGAATGTTATGGGTTTCAATTTAAATGAAACTGTAGCCTTTCTATAAAGTTAATGTAGTTAGGAAATCACTTATAAATGCAATGTATTGATACCAGATACTGAAGTAGGTATTGAGCTTTTCAGACAAAACAGGGAATCATAAAGTGAAACTACAATTTTTCTTCTTGAATCCCCAGTCTTTCAATTCTAGTATAAAATTTATGCCAGAAAGAGGAAAGAAAACCTTTTATAAGGACAAAATGAAGAAGATTGAAATGCATGGTTTTGATATACAAAGAAGAGTTTATAAAAGATGAAATTTATTTAGCATTAAAATTCTTTAGACTTCCATAACACACTCTATTAGGGTATTTCATAAACAAATAGTGAAAAGAGCATAAAAGAAATTAGAAAACCTGTGTCCTTGATCTAAGTGTATTACTTCTTCACCTTTCTGAACCTCTTGTCACTGGACTTTATCTTTAAAAGTGAAAGAACCAGAAGCAAATTTTACTATCCTAATCTGAAATTTAATGCTTCCTTGCTACTATGTGAAACATATAAATTAAGCCTGCAGGAGTTAATTTCATTGCTTCTAATAAATATTCTTTTTTTTAAAGATTTTATTTATTTATTTTTAGAGAGAAGGGAAGGAGAAAGAGAGGGAGAGAAACAGCAATGTGTGGTTGCCTCTCACATGGTCCTCACTGGGGACCCGGCCTGTAACCCAGGCATGTGCCCCGACTGGGAATTGAACCTGGACTGCTTGATTCCCAGTCCGCGTTCAATCCACTGAGCTACACCAGCCAGGCATAAATATTCTTTTAAACTCTGTAGGCAGAAGATAATAAAATGGAGATGAAAGATACAGATTGTTGTTATTCATTCCGAATATCAAACGTGAGAATGCACATTAGAGAATTGCTTTCAAAAGATCTATAAGCATACTTTTTTTAATTTTTTGTTTAATTACAGTTATTGGCATCCTCTCCCCTCCCCTCCTCCCTTCCCCTCCCGTCCCACCTCACCCCCCAGCCTCCCTCCTCCCCCTTAGTTCTGTCCATGTGTCCTCTACAGTGATTCCTGAAAACTCTTCTCCCCATTGTCCCCTCCCCCCTCTCCCCTGTCTATTGTTAGACTGTTCTTAATTTCAGTGTCTCTGGTTATGTTTTGCTTGCTTTCTGCTTTTGTTGGTTATGATCCTGTTAAAG
>PVJI01018745.1:18575-32708 GCA_004026765.1 Micronycteris hirsuta | reverse complement strand
CTTAATAGAAAGCCATGGAGATACCAAGAAGAAAAAAACATGCTCCTTTCACAATTTCACATTACAGTAGTTAATCAGCTTCCCTTGTCATTCCATTATTCAAATCCACTTTTGGCTTTGGGGTAAGTTGAGGTGGGTAAAGGGGATGATGGGGACAGAAAGAGACTTTGCCTGGGGTGATGGGCAGGCGATGCAGTGTGAAGATGATGTTTTATTGAGTTGTACACTTGAAACCTGTATGGTTTTATGAATGAATGTCACCTTAATAAATTCAATTTTTAAAAATCCACTTTTGTAACACTTTTCCATGATATAAAACAAAAGAGGAATATGCTCTCTCCTATCATAATAATAATCATCCCATCCTTTGGTACATCTGCCCCTGTACTTGTCACTTTATTAATATTTTCTACCTAAGGAAAGCAGTATATCTTCATAGTATTTAATAACAAAACTCCAGAACAACCTGCCTGGGCACACATCTAACTTTGCATTTTGGATATATTATCTGTGTGACCTTGGAAATATAGTTAAGTTCCCTTATTTTTTATCTGTAAAATAAGAATAATATTAGCATCTACTTAGTATGACTATTGCAAGAATTGACTTAATATTCTAAAACACTTAGGACAATGTTTGGCACATAATAAATGTTATAAAATGTTAGCAATTATTATTTGGAAAATCAAAAATAATTTATTCTGTACTCCAAATACAAAAATTCACTTTCTAGTAGTTTTAGTACCTGTTATGAAGCTTATATTTCTTGAAAATGTATGCAATTTCTTAACCTAAATGTTTACATGATGTTTATTCAATTATTTGTGTACCTGGACAAATTAGATTCTTGTTTTTGCATTATATTTTTTACATTATATTATCTTTACAGTGAGGATTATATTAATGTAATTCACACATGTGGAGATGACTTTTTATACTGCTAAAGTGTCAAAATTCTTTCTCTATATACAACTATGAATATACTCATTTGTATGCAAAATCACTCCTTTCTCCCCTGTTTCTCTTTCCCTCTCTCTCTTTCTCTTCCTTCCTTCCCCCCTCCCTCCCTGGATCTTTCTCTCACCTCCTTATGGATGTCTTACCACAGGCCATCAATGTAATTGATGGCACAGGGGCCAGTGCCAGAGACAGTGGTACCCAAACTCTTCTTTTCCTCCCCTTCAGTAGATCAAGTATTTGAAAATGTCTTTATTTTTCTTATTAATGGTATCGTATTGTGCCTTGTATAATGTGTACCCACATTTTTGGCCCAAACTTTCAGGAAAAATATTTCATTTTAATTTTTAATTCAATTTTTCATTTATTTATATTTAAAACTTGATGTTTGTATTATAAAAGAATTTTAGCATTTATTTTTAATATATTATGGAACAAGAAATTTTATGTAACAAAAAATTATATAACACAAGAACAGATACAAGGTGTTTTACCACCCATGTATAATGCGTGTCTGTATTTTTCCCTCAAAAAATTGAGCAAAAAAGTGCACATTATACACGAAGTAAATTTTACCAACATACTCTTTGTTCTTGTTTTTTAGTTCTTTCCTTATATTTAATGAGCCATCTCAAAAAACTATACATGTGAATGTGCAAAGATATATACAAAGTCTATCCAGAAACTACCTAGCCATGTAATATGAAAAATAGAGACATTTATTGAAGAAGATACAAGATACAAGAAACATTGTAGATGGGACAATGACACCTCAGTCCCCTTTAAAGTAGGCACCTTGGGACCTCAAACAGTTCTCCCAGTCACCATCAGCTGCTCTGTCATTATTTCCTCAATCTCATTGATGATCTGAAATCTCATTGATGGTGCTTTCAGTTTTTGGAAAAACCATAAGTTGCAGGACACCATGTCACCTGGAAGATTAGATGTTTCACCAAAAAACTCTGCACAAGACTTGATGCATTAGCAGGTACATCATCGTGATGAAGCTGTCAATCACCAGATGCCCATATCTGCAGCCTCCCGAATCATCCAAATAGATTCCTCTGAGGAATGTTCAAGCTTAGCACAACATTTGATGCAGATCCACTGCTCTACTCGCTCATCATTTTTAATGCAACAGCTGCTCACTCAGCGGTCTATCACCCCCACTGACTACTACAGTGAAGTCGTCATTGTTCATGCATATGAAATCCAGTCCTCTCACCTTGGCTGCCAGGTTTAATCAATGTCACACAAACCATTCTCATATCAACAATGGCTGGACTTTTTCCAGAGAGACCTTGTACTTTAAAAATATGTGTAAAATCATATACGTTATGATTTTACATCTACCTACTTATTTATAGCTTCTCTCTGCTTCTCTAAACCATGCATATTAAATGGTGCAGAATTTTAAGATCTCTTGTTTTTTATAACTAATGGCATATTCATATTCAGAGATCACTCTGGAGGCCAACCATAAGTATTATCATATAATGTTTTCAAAACAAAAAGTTTTCTAAAACAAGGACAATGAACCAATATTCTATATTCTGCTATCAACAGTCATGCCTTGTTTGTGAAACTTAGTCTTTATTCTATTTTGAAATCATTAGCCTCCAAAGAACAAAACTGAGAATAAGAAGTTTTTGGGTCACAAAATTATTTAATATTTGACCTTTACACATGCTGTGCCAGGAAGTACAGAAACTAATATAATGTTTCAGGTGAAGCTATGAGGTGCAAGGAGCCTCAGCTCTGTCCACAAGGGTCCAAGGCTCATAAGTGCAAACTCTCAAATTGAAGCCAGGTCAACTTATTTAGAATCTAGTACTGTGTACACAAGACTGCAGCACCACTAATAGTACACAAACTATGCAGAAATTTTCAGATACACTACAAAAGGTTACATCTATTTCCTTATTTTCCACCAATTTTTTGGTATTCCTTAATAGGAGTTGAAATATTTTAATGTATTTCATTCAAGTCTGCCTTTAGATTTGTTTTGATTACTCATACTATTCTATCTTTGTTGTCTGTGGTATTTCATTAAAGCCAAACATCATTTCTCTTTAATTTTCTTATCAAAATTGGCTATGGCTTATAGATTTAGTTATAGAAAAATATATTCTTGATAAGAATAAATTTATAAAAATAAGCCTTTTGATCAGATATATTTTTATATGCATTTATGGATATTATATATGGTTGTTAATATTCAATCCTCATCTCATATCAAAATAGATCATGAGAGATAATGAGGCATATAAAAATAGATTATGAGAGATTATGAGACTTATTAAAGAATCATAGTGAAGCTACATTGGATTTAGATATTATATGGAGGTATTTGTTTACATTGTGTTAATTATAAAGTGAATAAGCCCAAAAATTCTCACACACCCTAGAGTCACTAACAAAATCTCATACATCATTGCTTATTAGAAAATGAACCATGATGCAGAGAGCAATAAAAATTCTTAGTTTTTCCTCATATGGGGTTTTAAGTTCATAGTTATAGACCTAGTTGACTCTCAATTATCATAGCAACTGAAATTTAATTTTAATAAAGAGATAAGTTCTGTAGCTGCATTTATAGTTCAAAAAGAAATAGACACAGGCTAGATTACCATAAAGACTGGACTAACTAGGCATCAATAACAATAGCAAATATTTGTGCGACTCCTGCTCTCTTTATATACCAGCCTGGAAATAATCATTATCTTCATAATCATTATGTTGACATCATGCATCATATATGTTTCATATATGTATGTTGAAGAATCTCATGCCTTTTAATATTATATTGAGTCAATCTGTAGACATTTTATCAAATGTAACAAAACACTTTTAGAAATAAATGAACCACAGAGAATGAACCATAGATCAGTAAAATGTTAAGGCTGAGATAAAAATAGCATCAAATATATTTCAAAATCTTTAATAATTTCCCAATAATTTTGATTCCTGTTTAAATTCTGGAGTGAATATTTTGACAACTGAAAAATCGATATATCTGTCACATGCTTTTAGGTTAATACAAAAATTAAAAAAAAAAAACACACAAATTCCTCCTGTAAGGATGGAAAAGCTTTTCAAGCAATTAAATGTAAAAGAAAGATTTCACTTGATTTTTAGAAAAATATGGTGCATATTGTTTTCAATAACACTATGTAACATTTAAAAACAAGTTCTCTAGCACTGCTTCTTTCAGAATATTTCCATAAAAATAATGAAACTAAACAAAGATGTAACTCAATGAAATATATTCTTCAAATACACACAGGGCTTGGTGATTGCCCTTACTATAATATAATGGGCAAAAATTCAACGTGAAACATTAAGTTGTGACCACTGTAAATATGACAGGCATATCAAAATGTTGTCAGCTTTCTAAGCCTAGGATCCTTTTTACTGTGCCATGACAGGGTAAATTTATGATCTTTTAAAACCAGTGTCTGATTTAAAATCAAAAGAAGTCTAGAAATGTCTCATATGTACTACCATGACACTCAGGTCATCTATAATTCCGTCTAGTGTCCATTGATCGTCACTTTGGCTCAGTACCTGAACTCCATTTTTAGGTTTGGAGTCTTGAGAAAAAGAAAAGGAAAAAAAGAACTCCTATTTTAAAACTCTGCTTATATTAGGGGATCAAAATATATAGTTCTTCAATCATTGTTTTCATTTCCCAGATTGATTTAAGGAATAAACATTTAAAATATCAAAATAAATGGACCGACTGTCCATAGATAAACATTCAACATATATTACTCATATCATAAAAGTTTAGGATGGATTATGCTGACTATTAATGTTTAGTTCTCATCTACCATCTCACCCAGATGATGGTCTAAGACAATCTTAGAAATTCTATTTCCAGTTTTAATGGTACCTTCAAGTACAGACATACACCCAAATCTGGCCAATGTGATATGAAGGTTGGTATATTATATTCTGAGGAATGTTGCCTCACTGAGAAAAGAGGTATCACTTCTAGATGCGATCTCTTGTGTTGACCTGAGTCCCATCCAACAGTGAAGATAGGAAACACTGAATCAAAAAGGAAAAATGCAAAGTCTTTGGATTCTGAAACATCTCTGAGCCATGGAATCAAACAACTGTGGTCTTTTCTCTCTCCTGACTTCTTGTCATGAGAAATAATTAATCTCTACTTTGAGTTTAACTTTTCAATTTATACCCAAAATATCCTACTTGGGGCCAAAATAAATGTTTATTTGACTGTTAATGTCTTCTCTTTCCTCTCCCCTCTGGGAAACACAATGGTATACTTGTAGACTTCTAAAATAAAACCAGCTAATTCATAGCCAATTGTAACTATGACAATTAACATTCTTCTAAAATGCATAAAATGTTAAATTTCATCTTTTTGAGTTGTAATATTACTTGGTTACACCTAATAATTACAAACCAATTTGTCTCTGAAATATTGCTTATTTGGTGAATTTAATGAATGAGTCCTTTATTGTTTTCAGAATGGCAGCTTCTGTAAACAAAAAATAGCTTAACTTTCAACTGCATTTTATGAATCCTTATTAATGGTTTAACAAGATGTGAAACCATCACAACATCTATTGGACTTACAACCCCATTAACTCCTGATTGGTAGGTAAATGCTAAATTCTGTACTGCAGTAAATTTATTCTGGTATTAAAAACATATTCATTAAATCACTAGTATGAACAAAATCATTTTAAGAATTGCTTTTATGAGTCCTAATGTATAAAAATTACTTGAAAAAATTTAGCTAGGGAAGGTTTGGTTGCCTATATGACTTTTTCAAAGGAACAGAAACTGTTTACAATCTCTCTAGATATGTACACAAATACACTTACGCATACCAGAAGACACACACAACTCTGTGAAGAGACAGATCTTCCCAATCTTATGTAAATTTATATAGATATAAATTTGCATATATAGCATATGTGCCAAACATATAATATATTCGTTTTTCATGTATACAGACATATCCACACACAAATACAACATTAGTCATATCCAACCTGTGCTGCACAAAGAATTAATGTCTGAAATAAATTATGGTTATCTATTTTATATTTATTATCTCACATTTTAATGTATAAATGATCAGGGAAATATTTACTTGTTGTTTATAGGCATTTTGTAAATGTTAATAATTATATTAGAGATTTTGTTTCTCAATTTTCTAATTAACTTAGGTATATTACAAATACATATGTTACTCTCCAGACCAGAATTGTATTATATATTTATATGATAAATTAAGATCTAATAATGAAACTCTAATTAACTAAATGTTCACACGGATATTATAGTTTAGTCTTAATGTACTGTTGTACTAATTTACCATAGCTACTATATATACATATGTATAAAGTTTTTCTCTTTAAATAAGTTTACAGTTATTTCTAAACTTATCATTATTCAGTTGCAACTATATTTTCCAAATATAATTTTACATATTAATCTGAGATGTAAATTGAATCATATTAATGTATTACCTGAACATACAATAAACTTGCAACAAGCTAAGGTCCAATTTTTAAGTAGTTTCACATATTTGTGTTGTTTCACCTCCAGCCAAAAAATGTGCTAATAATGAATTACTTGGTTACAAAAAAAAAAAATGGTACACTTAAAATCTCTGTAGGGAACAAACACAGGTGTAGGCTACATGTTCTATTCAAATAGGAAATACATAAACACAAAGAGATTTTTAGTGTATGTCATGTATGTAATTCTTATGCAAATTATTAAAATCTGAAATTTCTATTATTTTCTAAACATTATGACAACCTTAAATATTACTGAGAAAATAAATTTTAGGTTAGTAACCAAATGATAAATACATAAGGAATCTACATATAAAAATATAGTTGGAAATAAATAATAAACCATGATATTCCTCAAAAATCTACTAAATAGAGAACTAATATAATTGAAAATTTTTTAAGATAAATTATTGAAATAATTGGAGAAAATAACCACATATGCTCGGGGTGTTATCCCAGTAAATGGCAAAGGCCATCTCCTTATGAAAACTGAGTTCATTAAAAAATAGCAGAGATCTCTTTGTTAAGACCACAGAGATCTTTGTGTTTTATTTTGTTTTAAATAAATCAAATGAAGTGTATTATAAAAAACAAACTGAATCTACTTTTTTTCTGTAAAGTCATATCCAGTAAAATTATTACAATGGAAGCTGATCAATAATCAGAAATACTTCAATAAGAATATTTCAGTAAGTTTTTTTATGATTTTGTATCTTTTGTAAATTACCGAAGAGCTATTGTGATAAAAGCTGTTGAATAACCTGTGAGGTCAACAAAATGATGTGTCAAAAGCAACAGATTAAATTTTCACTCTCCTATTTACATGAATTCTTCAGAAAAAAATAATGTTAGTGTCAACAGAGAAGCTAAAAGCAGAGTGTCATATATCAAATTAAAAATGCTTAATGCAGTCTACCACCTGACAAATTTCACTGTTTCTAACACAAAGGATAAAATTAGCTATTTAAATTGAGAAATGATCATCTTCAATCTTACTTTTCGAATTATTATTAAATGAAATCCATGCCTCCACTGATGAGATTCACTGATCATTTATTTCTCAAGTCACAAGGTAGAAAAAATGTGAACTATTATTTCTATGAGTGGAGTTGGATATAATGCATAGAGATATTTAATTAAGCAAAAGAAACTGATGCCACCAAATTCAAGTAACATCTGAGCTGTGCAACTTCAGACCTATTACTTTGATATTCTTAGCCTAGAAAATCTATTTCTTTGTATGTAGTAGTACAGTGTTTGTGAATATTAGATAATGTATTATAGAAAAGACTAGTACAAAGTAAAAAAATATATATATATATTTGCTCTCTGGTCAGCAATTTTAGAAAATAGGAGGCCTAATTTAACACAAAACATGAAATACAGAAATTGATGGTCACCAAAAATGACCCAGAACTTTCCCATCAGCACATGCTGACATTTCATGCTTAGGTTTATTGCCTCATAGTCTTAAGATTACTGTTGTAGCTTCAAGCACCAGGCATTCATTTAAAGTCAGAAGCAAGAAGATGAAAGGGCAAAGTTTATTTTCTACAAAGCCTTGCATTTGTCTCCCTGATTTTTTTTGGTCAAAAACTGGGTGATATAAACATCCCTAGCTGCACAGAAACCAGGGAGAACAAATATCACTCAAAAAAGAACAGGATAACTATTATTGGTTTAGATCGGTTTGGGCACACCCCCAACACAAAATACATTTTCTTTATAGAAAAAAAAACCCCAAAGTATCTGAAGTTCTGTTTACCAAGGAAGGGAGTTTGGGGTTAGGAAAGCAATAGTAGTAATAGTAGCAAAATAAGCATAGGAAAAAGGGATTGATTCTGAACGATGGTTAGGCAAAGGCATCATAGTGCCATTTTACGTGGGTTATGGGTAGTGTTTTACTTGGAGAGTGATTGGGAAATAGTTTT
Organism: Micronycteris hirsuta; assembly: GCA_004026765.1. Classification (NCBI taxonomy): domain Eukaryota; kingdom Metazoa; phylum Chordata; class Mammalia; order Chiroptera; family Phyllostomidae; genus Micronycteris; species Micronycteris hirsuta. The sequence continues at coordinate 24,262 of PVJI01018745.1, read as the reverse complement.
AACAGTGGCAAACTATAATTAAACTTTAGTGACAATATCGTATTGGTAATATGTATTTCTAGTTCTAATCATCTCCACAAGACTATCCATTCTTTGACATCTACAACAGTACTGATGAGGTAGGTCATTTTACTCAGTTTCTGTATAATTTTAGAATTGTTTGGTTCCAAATAATAGAAATCTGAAACAAATGGCTTAAAGAAATTACATTTTTATTTTTCTTACATGAATAAGAGTTTTAGAGTGTATAACCCCAGAGCTGCTATGATAGTACCCTATCAGAAAGCTGGTTTCATTTCAGTGTTCTGTTCTATCATTTGCAAAGAGTAGTGTAACTCTCCATGTTTACAGCTGGGGTTCAGGAGCTCCAGCCATAATCCAGATGGCAAGGGACAAGTGTCCCTGTAAGCTTTCTTTAAAGGGCCTCCTGTAAGCACCACACAATGCTTTCTGCATTTACCTCATTGGCAGAACTGTATCATTTGACTATCTTCTGATGGAAAGGAGGAGGAGAAATACTATTCCTTAAACGTGCTGCTGTAAAAAAGTTGAGATTCTGTTATTAAGGAGGAAATAGTAAGTCAGCACTGAGTATGCAAGTCATAGTGAATGCCATAGAGTCTCTGAAATATTCAATAGTATGACCTATTGCTTGTAGATTTCAAAGAAGCTTTTAAACATTCCAATGCATAGTTTCCAAGACCATTTCTATAATCATATTCCCTAATTATCTTTCAGTAATCAATTAACATTTAAGCAAATATTAATTGAATTCCTGATAGAGGCCAATTAGTAGACTATTCTAAACCCTAATGAAAAAGGGATATGGCAGACTTTCTCCATTAAAGGTCCTCTTCCCTATCTACATCCAGTGTATCAGACATAAAATTTTCCTCGAATTTACAACTGTCTCATTCCAATGTATAAACCTGGTAAAGAAATAAATCTGTTCCCCAGTATCCTCACTACTCTTGTAGGAAACCAGTTTAAATTCTACCTCTTACAATCAATCTTTCCATGATATATCAGAATTCATTCTTCACCTGCCTGTGCTCTCTCAGCATGTAACATGCAACCTTTTCTTCATTTAAAAAATTGTTTTGTTTAAAAATATTTGTGTTTGTGTCTTGTCTCCCTCACTGTATTTTGAGCTCTTTGGCTCAAATTCAATATCTTAACTAATCTTTGTATCTTTGCCAGTTTGTCAGAGTAAGTGCTCCATAAATATTTGTAGATAGTTTAGTATTGAAATCCATAGTTACCTTCTGTCATCACTAGATGGCAACTCTGTACCTTTGGTGTGTGAGACTAATTGAATTCATTCCCCTTTGGGTCTTAAGAAGATTAATTGCGATAGACGATGATTAGCAGTTCAATACAGCAAAAAGAGAAATATATGTCACATTAGACTGCTAGCGATGTCCTAGGTAGGAAGAGTGCAAAAATTGGAAACTGGTACAGACATGGCTGGGGTAGAACACAATCCACAGACTCATCTGGGTGATGAGACTGAGGTATTATTATGGTTCCACAATATTTATGGTCATTGCATATGTATCAAAAAGAAAAACAAAGCACTTCATGTGCATAAATGCTTTCTCACGTGTGCTCATAAAGATATACCATGCAGGCAGAACTTATCTTGCTTTGTTCACCTGTGCTCCCTGCGTCTAAGACAGAACCTGGCATGCAATGAGAAGTTAGTAAGAATTACTAAATATCAAGTACATTTTTAAAAAGGAAACTAACAATTGATATAATTTCTTTCTTGATTTAAGACCAGACCTCATTAAACTATTAAAAAATTTCAAATCACTAGCAATGAAAGTATTTACTGAGGTAAAATTAGCACTTCATGTTTCCTTTTACTTATTAATATGATATATTTACCAGTTAAAATAATTTATGCCTTATGCCATAGCATTTAGAAATTTAATGAAATCTTCACTTTAAAAATTACCTTACAGATTTTGATTCCCTTGAGTTATCTTAGATCATTAAACTATAAATACTGTATTAGATCTTTCAGACATGTGTTTTCTGTCCTACGTGAGCCTGATGGAATGTATAATAAACATAATATGAATCTAGCAAAAAATTAAATATACATATGTTTATGTATATATTTCCTGATATATTTGCATACACACACACACACACACACATATATATCAGGAAATATGTCTAACTTGAATCTCATCCCTATAGTAAATAGGCACTCATTAAAACTCAATTTAGGACTAAAGTGAAATAGATTCTCCCAAGCATTATTCAATGTAATCTTGAAAAAATTACTACTTTTACACTATATGTGGGATAACTGAGGTCTGAAAAGTGACATAACATTTCCATTTTTTTGCATTTCAGTGAGCAGATAAGCAGTAACCTTGCATGACAGTGTATAAATTCCACTAATAGTACCTCTTCATTTACCCAAGTGAAATTGGAGTTATGAGACCAAATTTTTTAAAGTGGTAACTTAGTTTTTACAATTTCAATAATCAAAATGTCCACAATTCATTGAGAATTTAAATAAACCCAAAGCAGTTCCTTTAATATAAGGTGATTGTCCAAATGCACTGATTCTTTGACATAATTCTTCATGAAAAACAGAATTGTGTATGATATACTGTTGCAAGAGATTTATTAATTAACATTTTGAACAGTTCTACAAGACAGTTGTATTATGTGTTCAGGTTTTAAAACTTAATTTGCTTCTTTATATTATATAATTATATTCTTAGCAAATAATTTTATTTTAAAATTAGGGTCTAGATTTGTTCTCCTATTTTCCAATGCATGTATAAAATCATAATTGTATAACTACAGAAAAATTCTTTCTATGGTGCCTAAAGTTAATTTATTTTGGAATTTTAATAGCATTTTTAATACTGTGGTTACCTTTGATATATATAAAAAGTTACTAATCAACAAACTATTTAACGGAAAAACTAAATTTATGAAAATTAATTAAAGTTGAAAAATAGGGCTATTTTCCAAAGTAGAAATAATAAGAAAGAAAATAAATGACAGTTTAAAAGTAGAAAACAGAGGGAAGCCAAACAAATATAACCATATGAGAAAGGAGGCCAGGGAAGTCCTCAGGAGAGGACCCTGAGGGGAAGAGCTGTGGGCACCCGGGGCAGGAACAGTTGAGGGAGATGAAGCACCTGTTCAAAGATCTTAAAGTCCTAGGGCTGACCTACACACATTCATTTACCAAGTTTAGAATACCACAGATGACCAGGTTTGGGAGTGAAATATAAAGAAGTTTTGAACATGTTAAATTTAAGATGCCAAAGAAGGTATCTAACTGGAGAGCTCAGGAAGGCAGGTAGATATATGACACTGAATTTTATGTCCACATTTTTTGTCTTTATAGTTCAGTTATTTGTGTAATCACTATCTAAATATAGTATTTCTATTTGATCAACAAGAGTAGAATCATTCATTAGGATATGAGTTATGTATCAAATTAAATATACAAAAAGCTTTCCCTAAATTCTGTCTATATAGTTGATTACCACTCCCTCATGTACATACTATGCACCATAGAAACTTCTGCTTTAGCACACACACACACAACTAAGGTCTGTCCAGAAAAAGTCCAGTCAGTAATATGAAAATAGAGACATTTATTGAAGAAGACACAAGATACAAGAAACATTGTACACAGGACAATGACACCTCATTCCCCTTCAAAGTGGACACCTTGGGACCTCACACAATTCTCCCAATCACCATCAGCTGCCCCTTCATATTTTCCTGAATCTCACAGAACATCTAAAATCTAATCCCTTTCAAAGGTGACTTTAGTTTTGGGAAAAGCCAGAAGTCTCAGGTTGCCAAATCTGGGCTGTAATGGGGCTGTCACCTGGCTGATTTGAAGTTTCACCAAAAACCCCTGCACAAGACATGACGCAAGAGCGGGCACATTGTTGTGATGAAGCTGCCAATCACCATTTGCCCATAGTTGCAGCCTTCCGTATAATCTGAATAGTTTCCATGGAGGAACATTCAAGCTTAATGCAAAATTTGATGCAGATTCATTGCTCTACTTGCTCAGTCATTTTGAATGTGATGGCCACACAGTACACATGCTCGCTCAACAGTGCCTACCACCCCTACTGAAGTCATCATTGTTTATCTCCTTGGCTGCCAAGTTACATTAATGCTGTGCAAATCATTCTCCTTATACTAACAATGCCTGGACATTTTCTGAACAGACCCCCTCTATATATAAAATTTATCCTCACTCAAGGACATTTTTTTCATTTCTTTTTAGAGAGAGAGAGAGAAACATGAATATGAGAAACATCAATCTGTTGCTTCCTGTAGACTGCCCAACAGGGGATTAAACACACAAACCGAGTGTGTGCCCTGACTGGGAATCAAAACCACAACCATTTGGTCTACTGGACTGTACTCCAACCAGCTGAGCCACACCGGCCAGGGCAAGTAGCAAATATTTTTTAATGCATGTTATGTGTCAGCCATCACTCAAGGTGTTCAAATGCATATGTAAATAACACAAGATTCCTGACTTATAGAATGCATTAATTAATAAAATTTTAAATAGAGGGAAAAACCTAGGATACATTTTTATCTTACACTATATGTAGTAGATTACAAATGAAATAGTTAAAATTATAAATATAGAGCTAAACATGAAAAATATATTAGATAACAAATTCTTAGATGGAAAACCTAATTATAAAATCAAAGAAAGATACCATTATTAAAAAATAGATTTAAAGCATAAAAATTGATACCATTTTTACATTTGAAATAACATTTAAAATACAATTTATAAAAAGGTAAATGGCTTCAACAATAAATGTCTTCTGAAAGACTTCTTTTCTTCAGTTTCTATGATATAAACTAAGAACCAATGTATAAGAATTGCTGTTAAAATATGAAATATAGACAAATTAAAAAGAAAAATTGATATGGGTGCAGGTTTGCCATTATTATTATATTTATCTACAGTTAAATAGAAAAAGAAAATGTTTATCTACAAAAGCAAAGCTAGAATCAATTGAATGTTAAACCTCAACTCTTTGTTTCTCTGATATTAATATTCTCATTGTTTTTATCATTATTTTTCTTTAGATCAAAGAAACTTAACCTCAGGTTTTATCTTGTAAATATTGCATTGGAAACTGAAATTTAATTCATTCATAAAATTATATTATACAATTTGGTCTCAGTTATTATGGTGATGATCATCAAATAATCATATTACAATTTAAAGTACTGTTCTCATCATTTCACCCTTAAAATGTATTTTTCTTCCTCTTATGAATAATCACTTCTGCACAGACACAATTTACTCTTTAAAATATTCAAAATATATTTATGACTAAAAATGGCACATTATTCATTTTGATCACTCAAAATATAAAAGGACTTTTATTAGTAAGACAAATTGAAGATAAAAGGAATGCTGAAATGAATTAAACTACCTAATTTCTACAAACATACCTGTAAGAATATAAATTAGTCTTATAAGATTATTTTTCAATTCTCTCTATCTCCTCTCTCACACACACACACACACACACACACACACACACACACACAAATGGCATACAAAAACCTATCTTCCTTGAGCACTGAAAAGAGGAGACCTTGAAAGGACAATTCTTTCAAAAGGTTTGGATCTTTCTTTCTTTCTTTTTTTTTTT
>PVJI01018745.1:0-18475 GCA_004026765.1 Micronycteris hirsuta | reverse complement strand
AGGCACTTTCTTTCTTTCTATTTTTTGCTAAAACATCAATGCAGACACACATTCTGGAATTGCCATTATTGATAAAGTCGGTTTGCTTGATAAAATTTAAAAATCAATGCCTTCTGCTTCTCAAAACGTTATTTTTACCTTTGAACTCTTAAATGTGTTTTTAAGGGAAAATATCCTTTTAATACCTTTTATACACACATTAATTATTTCTACTATTTATCTCTAACCAAAAATAATTTGAGTCACAGAAACTTTGGTGCCTTACTAAGTACCTTTCAAAATAGAGTTTTTTATAACCTTTCAATGTGTGTATGGGAGAGGCTGAACATAATGTTTCTTCTATGTGCCCAGGGTTGGCAGAAGGAATATGGGACAAAGAACAATTCCTGCCCACAAGGAAATTGGGATCTAATATTTTAAATGTAAGCAAAAATAAATTTTCTAATCTTCAACCAGAATTGAATATAACTATTATTTTATTTTTACAACAGTATTTTTAAAGTTAATCAGCCATGAGAATTTATTACTACTTCCTGACGTTTCCTTCACTATATAGTATGACTGGTTTATCAAAATAAGGATGTGATGGAAAAAGTCTTCAAGAATCTAATCCATTCATTTTCTTCAAACAGACCCCTTTAAGGCAAAAGCAGAGTAAGTCACAATTAATTTGTATTAATAGATAAATGTATTGATAAGTCTTGAATTACTATTCTTTCTCTATTGGGGGAAAGAAAATACAGTTGTCAGCATTTGTGGTGTATTTTATGTCTATGCAAATTTTCAACAAATATTGAGAAGTCTGAGCTGGCCCTCTATAAGACCGATATACCAAACAAGGTAAATATATAATTTCAAATGAGCCATAAACTTAGATCAACAATTAGAAATGGAGAACATAGAAATTAAAGTCATTTATATTTTAAAATAATACTTTATATACAGCCCTGTTGTATCTTCCTAGAGACTACCTCCAAAATATCACCAATGAAAGGTAACTATTTTTAAATAAACTATTTTATATTAAGGTTACATTTAAACATAGATGTTCATAATTATTACATGTATGTGTGAATCATTATTTTAATTCATTCTACTTGCTACTGGTAACAATTTACCATTCAGTATGGAAAATGAAACCTCTCTTTTATGAATATATTTTAATCCAAAATTTACTTTAAAGAAAAGTTTACATTTTGTAGCCAGTTCTAAAAATGTGTGACCATTTAGAGAAGATTTAACTATAGATATGACCAGTTTGGGATTTAAAATTTTAAGAATACGCTTGCAATTATAACTAATATAGCAAGACTAAGAGGTCACAATTTGCAACACACTAGCACCTTCTGCTTCCTACCCCCAGGTGCTTTTTCGTTTTCTTCTGTCTTTCTCCTAAACTCTAAGGGCCCTTCTTTCCTCTGTAACCTGTCTACTGAACTCATTCATTCTTGGCTCACTTGTTCTACCTCTGTGGTTTCCTAAACAAACTTTCTCTTATAGTTTGAGTTCTGCCCCTTAATTCTTTCTCAGACAAAACTCAAAAACCAAAATTACTGGACCAAGATCAGGTCTGACTACACCAGTCTAACACTTGGTGCCCTTTTGCTGCCAACAATATGGCACTTTGCTTAATGTACGGTGTATTTAAGTTGCAGATACAACTTTTTGGGATCATGTATAATCTTTGTATTTAGTTTAATTTAAATAAAAATATCAACAAAGGCCATATATTTATAAGACACAATGTATCTTCATAGCATTCTACAAGTGGATAACATCACGGTATATCCTTACTTTACACAATTTCTATATAATTCACTTTTGCTTTCCCTGAATTCCTTAAGATATTTTTCTAATCTGCCTTTCAAATGGGAAATACTAGTTAAACATACTGTAAGTATTTCTGAACTAATATAAATCAAAATATCACTTTAACATTAATCACTAGGATAAATTATCTTGATTCAGAGTACTAATGTGTTAAGATATTTATATGCACATATATCCATTAAGTTTACATATAAAATAAAATGACTGTGTAGGTAAACTTAGTGCAAGATACTAAATGCAAGAATAAAGGAAGAGATTGTTGCTTAAATCTATCATACTAAAATGAATCACAGTATTGCACTTGTTTTAGAAAGTGTTCATGTATATCATTCCATTTTTAAAATAGTTTGATCTTTATAATACCCCTTACTCTAGGCAATCAATATTGTTCTCCTTCTGGGTTGAAGAAACAAAAACAGAGAATTTAAGTAACTTGTTCAAGGTCACATATTATTTGAGGAGCAAACACTTGCTCTGTGGTCTATAAAGTCCTCATCTTTCATGATTATCATCATCATCATCATCCTTATTTTTGGAGTGACCATCATGGTTGTTGCTTGAACTATTATGTCTTATGTGACAAAAAAGAGTTCAAGACCTAATTTTGGAAGATAAGTAGTGTAAAAGAAAATAGTCTAAATACTTATGAATATTTCAGAATATCAAGAAAATTGATGAGAGGAAATTGACATTTCATTTCATTTTTTTAAGTTATGTTTAAATTGTGAGAAAAAGAATTTGCTTTCACACATAAAAATGAACAAGTCAAATAAATGTTTTAATCTATTTCATGAAATGAATAGTGAAAAAATATCAGTTAAATTAGATATTCTAGTCTTAGAATTATTTTGTTAAATATTTTTCATTAACAAATATAAACAAGAATCTTCTCCTATGATATCAGTGACATATTACAAAGTTTACATTATGGTTTGCAACATTCTTAACAACTTTTATTGAGATATAATGTGTTATCAAAGTATCCTCCCTGTAAAGTAACAATAGCTGGTACTCCCAATTAAAAATGTGTATTTCTTAAAATAATTTTCCATCTGATTTTATGGGTTTCCTAGCACAAGGAGATAAAATTAGCCAGAATATCATTCTAATAATGTAATCTTAGTATCTCAGGTATTGTAAATAAAATTTTTGTAATGATTATTTGAATTGTTCTTACCAATTTTCTGCCATGTTGTGGACAATGTATGATAATAAAGTGGATCTCTATCCAGAAATAAACAATGGAAAATTTGCAAAACAAACATCACTTATCTTGTAGCTGAGTCATTGGATGCGGTTTGTGTTGCTATGCCTATATATCACCTCATTGCCGAATGCCCTTTCTCACTCTTTACCCTTTAGGTAGTTTAATTTTTTATTTTGCAAACAAAAACATTTTGGCAGATTCTTCCTGCTTGCTGTGTATTGTTTCAGAAATCAGTATACAGGTAATGGAAGTGACAAGTGCGTTAGAAGTATCTGTTGCAGGGTAAAAAACTGAGAGGTTTATTCTGTAAGAGCTAGACAGATATATACATATATCAATCACACTTGACTTTTCTCCTGCTTCCTCAATGTTTTTTTTTTCTTTTTTTCCTTCAGTAACCCAGCTTCTAAATGATAATCTGTTGGCTACTATCAACAGAATTAAAATAGTGGCAGATAAGTCAGTTTCCATTATTTGCAAGTCAAGTTTGTTCTTAAAAAACAGGGAAAAAAACAATCACTACACTCCAACTCTAGGCTTAGTCAAATATAATAACCATGTAAAGTATCTCACATTTTACAAATTGTTAAGTTGATCTATGACCCTATGAAATTCATTTCATTTTCTTTAATCTTTAAATTAATCTAAATAGTTAATAGAGAGAATTAACTAAGACATTATCACCACTATCACAAGTTTCTCTTTGAATCAAATAGCAAGTTTGTGATTAAAAACTAATGTATTAAATTACTCTCATATTTTTATAATCTTTAACCTCATAATAATTGCATTCAGCAAAACATAATCTAATAATATTTAGTTACTTTAGAGGTAAGTATTCTGCAAACTATTGGGTTATATACACTATCATTCTATTTTCAATGACAAAAAAAAATGTTTATTAAAGATTTTTCTGTCTCTTCCCAGATTCCTATCTTCTAAGCTGGATACTTCCACAGATTTCTCACTACTATGATGCAGACTTCTAATATTCTCTCTCTGTCTCTCTCTCTGTCTCTGTCTCATTCTCTCTCTCTCTGTTTCTCTCTTCTTCCCTCTCTCCCTCCCTCTTCGCTCTCCCTCTTTCCTGTCTCCTATCTTTCTCTCTTCTCTCTCTCCCATCAATCATACTTAGCCTTTAAATTTTGGCATTTTTTAAAATCTATCCTGGAATTCACTTTCTTCTCTAATTGCTTAGCTACTCTGCATGCTGATGATCCCAAAATCTCTACCTCAAGGCTTGAATTTATTTAAACTCTATATACATATATCTAACTGCTAGACATCATCACTTCTATATCTAATACACATTAAAAATCCCAAAGTTGCCCATTTAAAAAGATACTCTTGGACTTTTTCCCTAGCTTTTTCTACCTTCAATATTGCCTTTGTAAGCAACCAGTATTTTAATCCATAAAGTTGATCCAAATAAATACCTAGAGATAATGAATCACTCATTCCCATTTAACATAACTTCGAAGTGCTAATACATTAAAATTGCCAAAGAGGAATTTTTAAATCCTCACCTGAGGATATATTTATTGATTTTTGTCTTGAGACAGATGAAGGGGTGGGGAGAGAGAGAGAGAGTGAGTGAGAGAATCGATCAGCTGCCTCTCATATGCACGCAGACCAAGGACTGAGCCCTTAAACTTTTGGTCTATAAGATGATGATACAACCAACTTAGCCTCCTAGCCAGGTCAACAAATAGAAATTATTATTGTTTTACTTCAAACATCAAATTTTTATGCTACTTATCTTTCAATAAAGAAATATTCAATAAGATAAATTAAAAATCAAAGATATAAAACATTAAACACAGCTTGTAATTGGAAAAATAAAGTACTGTATAATTGAAGAAGTCTCAACATGATGCCTTTTAAGCCAATAAATGCTTTTTAAATGCTGCTTAATTTGTATGAAATTAGCTTCCTGGGTCTCTAATAAGATATGATTGATTATATTTTAGTAAAACATACATACAAAAAGTGCCATTTTCTCTTCAATTGGTAGTTTTTAAAAATTATTTTTATTGTTTTTCAAGTACAGTTTTCTGCCTTTTCCCCTCACTCCTCCCCACCACCCCAGCTCTCCCCACCTCCCTCCCCCATTTCCACCCCACCTTATTGTTGTCCACATGTCCTTTATAATTTTTCCTGTAAACCCTTCACCCTTTTCACCCTTTACCCCCTCCCCTCTCCCTCCTGATCACTGTCAGCCTGTTCTCAATGTCAATGTCTTTGGCTATACTTTGCTTGCTTGTTCGTTTTGTTGATTAGGGTCCTGGTTAATGGCGAGATCCTAAGAACCCTGAAACACCAATTCAAAAGAACTTATGCACCCCAATGTTCATAGCAGCACAGTTTACAATAGCTAAATGCTGGAAGCAGCCCAAGTGCCCATCAGTAAATGGATCAAAAAACTATGGTACATCTACACACTGGAATTCTATGCAGCAGAAAGAAAGAAGGAACTCCTACCCTTTGCGACAACAAGAATGGAACTGGAGAGCATTATGCTAAGTGAAATAAACGAGGCAATGAAAGACACATACCATATGATCTCAATCAGTAGTTTTTAATCAGAGCATTCCACATTCTAAACAACCTTTGTATACTAAATTTATAGACTACCTTATCATACAACCTTACCACAACCCTAACTCTTTTAGTCTCCTATATAACCCATCTTCTAGAAGTCATTGGGGAGATTAGGGCACCTGTGACTCAAGTCTCCCACAACTTTCTCACCTAATAAACCTTTACTTTCTTTGAGGCAAGCTTCTACTAATGTCTTACTGGGCTTTTAAAAATGCAAACAGACCTCTTTAGTCCTGTAACAAATCACACCTATTCCTGAGCAAAGTAGTTGCAACTTTATTTGCCTCCTTCTCCACTACCACATCTATTACTGTCGAGAACAGAAAATAGAATATTGTAGAGTTAAAACATCAGATTGAAGGTTAGCTTCATATATGTTTTGTGAGGACTGATTTTTTATTTCAATATATTCAAACTAATCAAATCTATAGCTATTCAGCAAATGGATGTTTTGTTTTATGTTTTATTTATTTTTTAAAGATTTTATTTATTTATTTTTAGAGAGAGGAGAAGGGAGGGAAAAAGAGCAATGTATGGTTGCCCCTCACATGGCCCTCACTGGGGACCTGGCCTGCAACCCAGGCATGTGCCCCGGCTGGGAATCAAACCAGGACCTTTTGGTTCCCAGCCCGCGCTCAATCCACTGAGCTACACCAGCCGAGCTGTTTTATGTTTTAGTGCTGGCTATCTTTTGTTATTTATGGGTTTGGAGAATTAATTATTTTAATCGAAATTAAGAGGTAATAAAAGAGAAACAGTTCCTTTAAACAAGGTTGCGAATCCCATTGCACAAAAGTCTTACCTCCAATGCATAATCAATTAATTGTAGATAAAGTCAATAGCTGAAGCAACCATTGCTTTAAATGTCAGAGACATTCTGTAGCACTGCTCAACATAGTTTGAAAATAAAGAATAAGATCATTTTGCTTTAAAAACTGTAAGAAATTGAGGAAAAATTTTAAATGTATCTGACTTCATATTTAGCATTTAAAAAAATCACTCATTCTCGTTTAACACAACTGCCAAGTGATTGTACATCAAAGGTACCAAATTGGAATTTTTAGTGTTTTACCTCTGTTTAACATCTAATCCATCTTCCTCATGGACTTAGATTTATACCTAGAATAGAGCATGATGAGAAAAAGGAAAAAACTAGCACTGTTAAAGAAAAAAAAATTGCTAATAATATATACAAACTCCTAAAACCTAACATATTGAATTGCGGTATGTATGTGCCTATGTATTGATTAAAATATATCTATGAGGTATATTGAGATAATAGAAAGGGAAAGGTTGTACTTATATGATATATAATATAAAATTAAACCATCCTACATATATGAGTTACAATTCAAAAAGGAGGCCATTCAAAATTTTACTAGAGCAAGTGTGAAATAATTTTAACTCTAACAAAATCTGGCTTTATATCACAGATAGAAAACTGGCACACAGACTATCATCATTTCTCTTTTTTTAAAGGGGATTTTGAGTTTTTAAAAATATTTATTTTTAGAGAGAGGGGAAGGAAAGGAGAGAGAGAAGGAGAGAAACATCAATGTGCCTCTCCTGGGCCCCCAAATGGGGACCTGGCCCATAACCTAGGCATGTGCCCTGACTGGGAAATGAACCAGTGACCCTTTGGTTCACAGGCCAGCACTCAATCCACTGAGCCACACCAGCCAGGGTTCATTTCTCTTTCCATGCCAAAAGAATGTCCATAACTTGAGAAGCACAGTGTTAACTGAATGTGGAAAAGAGAAAACATTATTTTCCTCTGCTCTCATAGTCTCCATCTCTGCCAAATTTATGTATAATAATGAATTTTCTGGAAAAAATAAGAAAGAACACAGATTAAATTAGTGTTCTAAACCTGGCAGACCCTGGAGTTCTTCAAGTTTTTAAATGTCAGGTGCGGGTATCTTAGGTGAAACTATTTCTAGAAGTGATGGGTGGTAACCAAACCATGGTGTGATTTATTTCCTTACAACAAAAAAAATACTTATATATTTAGATAATTTAAAAAATATATTACACAAAAATATTCATCAACCGAATCAAAAATAACCCCTTAGAATATTTTTCTTGGCTTTTCATGTTGTTTTACTCTGGCATAACTAAAATATTCCCTACATAATTCTTGCCTAAGTGATAAGGAAAATACTTCATACAATGTTGTAATGAGAGAGTAAGAGAGAAATTGAGAGAAAAATCATTATGTATGTTGGCTTATGCATACTTGACAATTTAGAACAGTTATAATGGATGTGAAGACTTTTTTCTATTTCTAAAGATATACAGATTGTCCCTGCTTTAGAAAATGGTTTGTTTAAAACAAGCCTACTTTTGATTGCTTAAATTTAAAATGTTAGAATTCACAACTAAGATGTTTAATTATTACTGCATCTGCAAGAATTCAGTATATATGAAGTTTAAAACCATAATATATGCATAGCCTTGCTAAGGACCATTTCCACATATCTTAATAAACAAAGTGGTATTTCAGTTCAATTTATGACAACAGGAAGCTTTTGTATAAAGATTATATTACATAATCATGCTTATTCTTAACACTATCATGAGTATAAGTCAGTGGCATTCTTCATCACTAGATCTATTGCTTCTTTAATACACGAACATTTTTTAAAATGTTTTTCAGTATCTTAACATGGTTCCTGAATAATAAAAATTAAGTTATATTTCCATATTGAAGTCTAATTTACTCAAAACAGTGAATTAATGTTACATTTTATATGTTACATAATTTCAGTGCCTGTCAACAGGCATCAATAAGGGGATGAAATACAGATATCTACAGTCCATAACAACCCAATTTCCTTTAATGTCTTCTTTCTTCCTTATACTTGTGGAGCTTATGAAAACTAGAACTCTATTATACATTGCCATTTCCTCTCTCTACCCCTAATTATTTGATCATTAATAACCTTCAGCCTCATGAGAAAAATAAAGGTATAAACAGAAGAGATATGTAAAAGACATATTTCAGACCTAAAAATATGTTGCTCTTGGTGAAAGAATGGACGCCTGTGCACGTCAGGTTGGGTTCATGACTGAGTCATGAGTAGGCGGGATGGCAGAGTGAAGGAAATAAGATCATAGCGGGAGAGATAAAAGAACATACTGAAAATGCATTTGTGGTTTTGAATTGGAGTGATTTGATTCATTGATCAAATTGGTTCTATTGACAGAAATGTCCATTCAAGGACAAAATAAACAGGTTTCTGATATATAGTTCAAGAGCAGCTGAGGCAGCATCCATGTAGAGATGTCTGAGGCAAAGAGATGCACTGGCTATGTTTCTGTTGATTTGTCTATGCTTAAGATACAATTTGGATGCATGTGTCTATGTCCAAGGAAAGAGAATGATGGGGATTTTGGAAGTACATGAGATTTGCAAGTGAGAGAGCCTAGAGAGGGATATGACAATGCAGAATAAATAGGAGTAAAAGGAATGGCCAGATTAAAACATAACCAAAATAATACAGGGCCTTGGAATAAAGGGAAGGGGAAATATAAAGGTTAATGGAGGTTAAGAGCAGGAACTCAAATGTGTTTAAATAAAGCTGTCAGTATTATTATAGTTTCTACAATCTATTAAAAATGATGACTATATTATGGATAACACAAATATTTTCTATGTGTTCATTATGTGAAACACACAGTGATATAATTGGGAATATGTTGGTGCAAAACAGAAACATTAGTTTTTAGAACTAATGTTTTAGTAAAAAAATGGGCAATAAATGCATAAATAATTTCAGACACTGATCTTTAAACTTATTTAATATAAATATACTGCATAATTGGTAGAATTATTTCTATCAATGTATTTAAAAATGTCAGTAATAAATGTGGTTATCTTTATTGAGCAGTAGTAGTATAAAACACTTTATGATTATCAAATAAATAATTAGGCCAGATAATTGATAGCCCTTAAAAGCCTTTCCATTTCATTTAGGATCCTCACCCCTTACCATGGCCCTGATGATCTTCTTCTTTCTACCTTTCCACACTTCCTTGACCACACTTTAGTCACCTGGATTTTCTTTCTACTTCTAGAACTTATTATGCTTCTACTCACCTGAACTTCTTTGAACTTGATGATTTTTCTCTGTTTGGAAAGTACTTTCCCAGCACTTTACATAGTTGATCTCTTTAAGTTATCAATTGTCACCTATCATACTTCATCATGGGTTATCATGCTCTTCTCCTGCCTGTTTACTTCCAGCATAGCACACACTACAATTATTATTTATATTGTTCTTCTTTATTAATGTATGTGTTTTCTTTCTTGCCTACTCATATTCTGTCTTCTTCCAGAATAGAGAAATGATGGATCTTGTCTGTCTTATTTAATGTTGGTCAATCAATATTTGGTGATTGACTGACTGAATGAATAAGAAGTTGTATATTTAGAAATTAACAGAACATTGAGGTGCTTAATTTGAAGTTCTCATCCTAAATATCATTACGTTGTCTGTGCATTACTCCACAGTATAGAATTTTCAGCTAAATTGAACCATTCAGTAGTTTGATAACTGATTATGTTTTTTTCATTTTTGATAAAACTAATGGCATCTTGGCACATAATAATTTGTCTAAAACTTAAAATAATTATAATAAATCTCTAAAAGTGAAATTACTGAGTGAAAGGTTTTGATGAAATACATTCTCTAGATCCACAAAGTTAAATTACATCTGAAAAACTAAAACATAACCTGAACTTATATCAGTGACATATGAAAATGACCATTTTACTATGGGCATCAATATCTTAAGTGGTCTTATTTATAATACTTCCTAATTACAGATAATACTCAAAATGATATCTCAATTATTTTAAATTTGTTTATTTTAATGATAGAGAGGTGAGACTGATTACTTACATTACTATCAACCATTTTTATTTCATAACATTTATTTACTAGTTCATTCTTAATTAGACCTTTTTATTTAAAAAAAAGTATCACCTTCTATGAATAGTAGAGAGCTCTGAAGAAATCTTATCTTAAAGAAAAGGTGGATAAATAGAAATTGAATTAGTATATCCTACTGCATTTCACACATTTGTCACAATGTAATGAAGACATTTATGGAAGATCCAAATGGACAAAACACTCACTCAGCCCTAAAGGTGAAGGCATACTCTGGTGAAGAGAATGACATATAGTAGGGATCTTGAAGGGAAATTAACAGAGCAAGGAAGTAGGTGAAGGGTAGAGCAGTGTTTCAGGTCAAGAATGTTGCAAGTGAAAAGGGTTGAAGTCATAGAACCAGGAATCTGACATGGACAGAGTTGGTCAGGACTCCAGTGCAGGTCAGTAGCCCCAGAAGAGTTTTAGAGGGTGTGAACAGTGAGACCTTGAATGGTACTGTGTGCTATGCAATGGTGTTTGCACTTGATCTTAGTGGCAGTTTGGGAACTACAAAAGAGGCTTAGTGAGAGGAGTGGGCTCACTTTGGCTAACTGAAGGACAAGACTACAAGCAGAATAAATTATTTCAGTAATCCAAGTAAGAGGAAGATCTTAGACTAATAGTTGCAGTTGAAATACGTTTGTATGAGGTAACAAATGGCAACCAGATTTCTGCCTTATCTTCCTTTTCGATGAATACATATGCTAGGAAAAACAGAATGCAGAAGATGATGAAGCGAATTAAACATTTTGTTGGTGGGGATGTAGGTAAGGAAGAGGGATGACTGAAGAGGAAAAGTTGGAACATATGGCTATGATGAGTCCTATATTTGACAGTTGTGTTTGACTTATATTGAGGCTCTCCATATTAAAATAAACAGCAAAGTATAAGTCATTGAGCTCTAAATCTAAAGACATAATTTGAATCGGAATTTAAAAAATGTTAGCCAGCAATATATAGATAGTAATGGCAGCCATAAAATAAATGCCATGGCCCACAGATGGTGTTACTCTATACCAAGAGTCGCAGATTAAAATATTCCCTAGGCTTTGATGTCTTGTAAAATAGATCATAGAAAAGAGAGCAGATGATGCAAATCTAGGAATGTAAAAGTTTAAGTGATTCCTGGAGGAAGCTGATCCAGCAAAGAGAATTTAAAAGAATCTATGAGCAAAGCAGAAAGAAAACAATGAGAATGTCTTTTTAAAAATGCCACAGAAAGATTGTTTTTTGTAAAAGAGTGAATGGTAGTGTGTCACGTGCTTCCAGTTAGTCAAACAGGGAAACTACTCACGTGTATCCATCAACATTTCATTGCAATAAGAAACACATCTTCATTGGAGTAACGAAGGCAGAAGCCAAAGTAGTGAAGGCAGAAGCCAAAGTGCATTTTATTAATGATTTAATGAAAAAATGAAAAAAATAATAGGGACTCTAGTAGAGCC
This sequence comes from Micronycteris hirsuta, assembly GCA_004026765.1. NCBI lineage: Eukaryota > Metazoa > Chordata > Mammalia > Chiroptera > Phyllostomidae > Micronycteris > Micronycteris hirsuta. Next base: position 6,458 of record PVJI01018745.1, on the reverse strand, counting down.
AATTAAACTGTATATCAATTAGAGAAAGAATGTTGAATTTTGAAAGGTTAAAGTGACAATAACTGGCAGGAATGAAGAATTTAAATACATTTTGCGATGAGGACCATCTGTACTTTTTATAGCGTATGCATACTGGTAATACAGTGTACCTTGATATGTAGTAGCAATTTGTCACCCTAAATTGAAGTAGGCCTTTTTACCCAAAAGTTTACTCTATTTTAATTTACTTTAATTTTAAAATTTTAATAAAAATTGTATATATCTTTAGGTGTATAACACAATTATTTCATATGCATATACAGATGATTGCTACAATTAATTAACGGACAGCTCTTCACATAGTTACCACTTTGTTTGTATGAGAAGTGTACCTGAAGTATACTCCCTCAGTACATTTCAAATGTTTCAATATAGTATTATTGAATATAGCCATCATGTCTGTAGAGTAGAACTCTATACTTATTTGTCTTATACAACAGCAAACCATAAAGTCATATCCTGTGATGTCTCTCAATACCCACACCCCCAGTTCTACTCTCTGTTTCTACAAGTTCAACTTCTTATTTCCCTTTTTTTAATTTCCTGCAATGAGATCATGCAAAATTTGTCTTTTTTCTCTGGCTTATTTTACTTAGCATAATGTCTTCCAGGCTCATTATGTGTGTCCAAAAGGCAGTACTTCTTTCTCCTGACTGAATGTTAACATTGTCTATATAAACCACATCTTCTTTATCCACTCATCTTTTGACAGACACTTAGGTTGTTTCAATACCTTGGCTATTGTGAATAATGCCGCAATGAATACAATAAGGCAGGCATCTCTTCAAGACACTAACTTCTTTTCCTTCGAATATATACCAATAACCAATTTCTAGATCTTAAAGTAGTTCTATTTTTAATCTATGAATGCATTCCACACTATTTTCTTTAAAAGCTGCACCTATTCACATTCTTGCTAACATGTATAACAGTTGCTTTGTCTCTACATTCTCAACACTTGTTTTCTTTTTTTTTCTTGATAATAGCCATTGTAATAGGTGTGTGCTGTTATCTCATGGTAGTTCTGGCTTGCATTTCCCGGGTAATCAGTGGTCTTTTTATTTTAAGATTTTATTTATTTTATTTTTAGACAGGGGAAGGGGAGGGAGAGAAACAGTAGTGTATGGTTACCTCTCGTGTGTGCCCTACTAAGGAACTGGCCTGCAACCTAGGCATGTGCCCTGACTGGGAATCGAGTCGGTGACCCTTTTGTTCACAGGCTGGCACTCAATTTACTGAGCCACCCCAGCCATGCATAATTAGTGATCTTGAACACCTTTTCATATATATGTTAGTCATTTGTATATCTTCTTTTGTGAATTTCTTTTTCAGATCTTTTGTCAAATTTTTAATTGGGTTATTTTTCTTTCTTTCCTTTTTTTTTTTTTTTTTTTTGCTGTTCAGTTCAGTTGGTTGAATTGCATTTATGTTTTGGATATTAACCTCTAATCAAGTGAATAGTTTGCAAATATTTTCTCCCATTCCATAGGTTGTCTCTTCATTTGATTGATTGTTTCCTTTGCTGCATGGAAGCTTTTAGTTTGATGCAATCCCATTGCTCTGTTTTTGCTTTGGTTGCTTAAGCTTCGGTTGCCTAAAATTCATCATGCAGAATAATATCAAGAAGTGTGTCCTTTATATGTTCTTCTAATAGAAGAAATGGAGAACTTCCTAGAAACATAAAATTTACAAAGACTAAATCATAAAGAAACATAATATTTGAACAGACCAATAATGACTAGGGATATTAAAGCAGTAATCAAAAACTTCCAACAAATGGAAGTCCAGAATCTGGTATCTTCACTGGTGAATTTTGCCAAACATTTAAGGGAAATTAATATAAATATTCCTCAAAATCTACCAAACATTGATGTGGAATGAATACTTCCAAATGATTTTATGAGGATGACATTACCCTTATACCAAAACCAGACAAGAACACTGCAAGAAAAGATAATTATAAGCCAATATCTCTGATAAACATGGCTACAAAAAAATCTTAACAAAATATTAGCAAACTGGTTCAACAAAACATTAAAAGGAAAATACACCATTCTTTTTATTATTTCTTAGCTGCCAATACTAGGTTAAAAATCCATCAGTTAATGCTTAGGATACAAAAACAAAACAACAAAAAATAGATCTTACACAGACCACTTTTTCTTCCCAGTAGAAGGCTGGAAGCACTGCTTAACAAATTATTTTCAGCACCTCTTGCCTGCCTCTCTAGTGACACTGCTAATTAAACACTGAAAATATGTCACAGAGGAGCTTAATGATTTCAACTGCAGCTAGAAGTCAGCAGATATTTGAGAATAAAAGTAGCCCTGTTAATATTAACATCACAATTTTGATTTTACTGTTCGGTCTAACCCACCCATGAACACTAAGAATACCTAAAAGACACTAATGTGACAATTAGAAAATCACTTAGGTTATTCAACTGTTCTGAAATGTTTCCACTGAATCTGTTAATGCTATTGCCTATAAAATGTCTGTAGTAAAAAAAAAAAAATATGTTTAATCTCTCCAAAGAAACTTTCCACACAAAATCATTACCCTGGATAAATTACAAGTATAAGTGTACGTCACACCCCCCAAAAAGGATGCATTCAGATTTCAAGGCAGTTGACCAAGATAGCAACAAAAGAAATAACTTCTCTATTCTCATAGACATACCAAATGTATAGTGACCTATAAACTAATTCCTTCTGAAAGAGATCCAGAAACTCCTACGCATTGAGTGAATGAGAAAATACCCACAGAGAAATGAGTAGGAAAGTCTAAGACATATTCTTCCCATAAACTTCACTTCTAACATAGAGGCACACAACTGAGAAGGAGCTCCCAGCTTCTCCCTGAGGCAAGGAGGGTTTGGACTTCAAACTTAGCACCCCTATTTAAAGACTCCACCCAAGGGACAGGCCCACAACACACCTCATTATGAAGGCCAATGGGGCTTACCATCCATCAGACCCATGCCATGTTAGCAAACAAAGTTCTTACTAGTTGTGTGAGCACTCACCACTATTACTTCAGGGTTTAATGCAAACAGAACAGGCAAAAATGCCCATTTCCTAGTCTTTCCCTGAAAGGAGCTCATCTGTATACTTTAAAAGCTGCTGTCCAAGGGTCAGGACTCCAAAGCAGCACACATAAAAGGCTGGCTGCCTTTCTTCTTGAGACCTGGAAAGCTAGAGAACACCATCCCCATCTTTCCTTCCAGCCTACTCCAAGTTGCCAGTGTCTATTTGGCAAGAGCTTACAAACACCAATGCACTCTTGCTTTTCTGGCTACCACATGAGGGACAGGTCACCAATCACCTGGCTCTAATAGCCATTGGGACTTACATTCATACTTGTGGAGGCCCACAAGACTATAGCAAACAAGCAGTTCATAACAAGCTATTCCATCCAGATATCAGCTCAGAAGTGTCTGGCAAAAATGTGTATCTTCAAATCTTTCCCAGAAAGGGGTCTATTTTCCTAGGAAGCTATGCCTGAGGGGTCAAGGCTTCTAACTTTATCACATAACTAAGGGCTATCCATTATCCTCCCCAGACTCTGAGGAAGCAGGTGGACACCTGTCCGGACTTCTCCTTCCAGCCCACTGTAACCATGTAACTAAGTCACCAATATCTCCACAGAAGGAGTTTGTACCAAAAAAAGTTAAATTTTCTGGCAGTTTTCCAAAAGACAGTCTTGGATTACCTGGCTCCACTAGATATCAGGACTTTCAGTCAAGGGTTTCATAGGATTGTAGCAAACAAAGCAGCAGTTCTTTTTTTAAAAAAATACAGATAGTTTTATTTTATTTTTCTTCTTATTTATTTTTAATTGTTGTTCAAGTTCAGTTGTCTCCATTTTTTCCGTACCACTCCACCTACCCCAGCCATCCCTACCTTCCACCTTCTATCCTATTACCCTGCCCTTTGCCTTTGTCCATGTGTCCTTTATACATGTTCCTGAAAACCCTCCCCCATCCTGTTCCCCTCCATTATCCCCTGCCACCTCTCCTCTGGTTACTGTCAATTTGTTAATTTCAATGTCTCTGGTTATATTTTGCTTACTTGTGTGTGTGTGTGTGTGTGTGGATTAGGTTCTACTCATAGGTGAAATCATATGGTATTTGTCTTTCACTGCCTGGCTTTTTTCACTTAGCACAAAAGAGTAGTTCTTAATGGGTGCAGGATCATTCCCCTGTACCTATATAACTATATACCTGCACCCAGAAGAGGCAAAATGTCCATTTCCCAGTTTCTCTCTGGAATGTTTTTAATCTTCACCTGAGGATATACTTGTTGATTTTAGAGAGAGAAAGGCAGGGAGGGGAGGCGGGGAGAGAGAGAGAAACATCAATGTGTTGCCTCCCTACGTGCCCCAACTGGGGATGAAACCTGCATCCTAACCAGGTTTTGAACTGGCAACCTTTTGATCTATGGGATGATGCTTGAACAAACTGAGTCACGTGGCTGGGGCTCCTTGAGAGGAATTTAACAACATATATTCCCAGCAGCTGCCTGAAGATGGAGTTTTTTATCAGTATGCATCAAGGAGCTAACTGCAATCCTTCCCCAGGGACACTAACAGGTCTTTCACACTGACATCTACTAAGAGCCATTAAGAACAAGGTAGGCAGATTGGAAAATAACAAAGTTTTAAGGAAAAACTAGGAGTGTGGGCCAGGCTGAATGATTAGGTTCATCTCTTAGATGAGAGTGCTCTGTCAGCGCTGGGAAGGACGGTGTTTTATGTTCTGCACAGAAACCAACACAAGAGCCAAGAAAACAAACAAAGAGTTCCAAACAAAAGAAAAGATAAATCCCCAAACAGATCAAAATTAAAAAGACTTTATGGCTTTATCAGATAGAGTGTTCAAAGTATTAGGTATAAATATACTCATCAAAAGCAGGAGAGCAATTCAAGAACAAAGTGAGAATTTCAGGAAAAAATAAAAATATAAGAAATAGCCATACAGAAATCATATAGTTGAAAAATACACCAACTAGGAAATTCAGTGCAAGGTTTGGTAGCAGACCAGATAAATTAAAAAAAGGATCAGCAAACTCAAATAGAAATCAGTGGAATTCATCTAATCAGAAGAACAAAAGGATAAAAGAATAAAAAAATAGTGAAGGCGGTTTAAGGGACTTGTGCTAATAATCTATAAAGTGTGCCAATATATGAATTATATAAGTCCCAGAAAAAAAAGCAGGGGAGAGGAAGAGAGATGGAGATGAATAGGCAGAAAGTTTATTCAGAAAAATAATGGACACAAACTTTTATCACCTGGGAAAGAAAACATGTATCAGTACCCAGGAAGCCCAAAGAGTCCTAAATAAGAATCCAAAAATACCCATATTAAGATACATTACAATTAAATTGTCAAAAATTAAAGATAAGGAAAGATTATTAAAAGTAGCAATAAAGAACCAAATTGTTATATACAAAGAAATCCCCATAAGATCACCAACAGATTTTTCAGCAAAACCTTTGCAAGCCAGAAATGTGTGACATGATATATTCATAGTGGTGAAAGAAAAAAATGCCATCAAGTAGACTACCACACAAAGTTCTCCTTCAGAATTGAAGGACAGATGAAAAGTTTTCCAAACAAATGAAAGCTGAAGGTGCACATCAACACAGGACCAGCTTTAAAAGCAATGCTGAAGGGATTTATTTAAGCTGAAACAAAAGGATGCTCACTAGTAACAGAAAAATGAAAGGACAATGAAACTCATTGTAAAAAACAAACAAAAAAATATATACACACACACTTAAATTCAGAATATTCTAATGTGGTAATTGTGATAGGTAAATCACTTATAACTCTAGTTTAGAGGTTAAAAGAACGAGGTGTTAAAATCAGTTTAACTACAATAATTTTTAATAAGTACAATGTAAAAATACATAAAATATGACATCAAAAAGCATAAGATGTGCAAGGGGAATGCAAAAATGTAGAGTTTTTATATATGTTTGATGATAAGCTGTTAGCAGATTTAAATAAACTTATAAATGTAAAATGCTTTAGGTAAGCACCATGTTGTTTTTTTTTTTGTTTTTTTTAAAATGCAGTTTGTGGACATTATGATCTACTTATCTACAACTAGGTTATAAAACTTTGAACAATGCTCTTAACCTGTGATAAGTCATTTTTACACGTATAAAATGGAATTCTACAAGTTCTTTTTGCCTCTCTTTATGTATGGGATACACTTTTTTTTTTTTTATTATTTTATTGTTGTTCAATTACAGTTGTCCGCATTTGCCCTCCCCCCACCCCATCCCAGTCAAACCCACCTCCCTCCCTTGCTTCCCCCCTCCCCCTTGGTTTTGTCCATGTGTCCTTCATTGCAGTTCCTGAATACCCTTGTCCCCCTTCTCCCCTTCCCCTTCCCCTCTGGTTACTGCCTGAA
>PVJI01018744.1:0-32621 GCA_004026765.1 Micronycteris hirsuta | reverse complement strand
AATTGTACCACACTAATGCGAGTTAATAATAGAGAAACTGTTGAGGGGAGGCAAGGAATATATGAGAACCCCCTCTACTCAGTGTGCAATTTTTCAGTAAGAAACTGCTTTAAGAAGTAAACTTTAAGAATTTTTTAAAAAATTGGAGAAGGTTGGTTAAAAGAAACAAACTTACTGCTTAGTCTCATATCGCCACCAGGCAAAAAAGTAGACAAAGCATAAAGGGCTAATGTTTTGCTTTTTGTTTTATGTATATTTCTACTCTGCTCTATTTCTCCAATTCAAAAATATTCTCCCAAAAGATGTATTTTGAAACAGTTGTCAAATTATTAAAAGAGGTAGCACTTCTGACATTAAGTGATAATCAGTTCTATATTTCAACAAGAAAACATATAATATCTTGCATTCTTTAAAGATTCCATAAACTGCTTATTAAATTTTCACAGAACTACAAAAAAAAAAAAAAAAAGAAAGAAAGAAACAGAAACAAGAGTCAGGTAAAAAATATGCTTTAAAAAAACGCACAACAAAAGGTCAGCTCCTGTCTTAGTTTACTTGCAAACACAGCTTCTATTGAATATAATATTTATTTATTTTATTCAATGGCAAACCCAAAGCATTCTACAGAGTAACAAATCTACTCCAAAAGCCTCTGTAACAAGTATTACCAAACGTAAGATTAGATCAATGGGTGAAGTTGACCTCTTTACCATGAGAAAAACGGTGGAACATGAAAAAACTCTTTCATTGGGACACTTACAGAACAATAATGCAGGGCTTGCTGAAGTTATAACAATAGATGATACTCAAAGCCTGAATCTAAATACAGCATCTGAGAATACATCATTAGCTTAGCCCAAGGTCAAGTATTATGATTATTTTTTGGAGAGGGCCATCTATAAAGAGATTGGGAGCCATTGAAAACTTGGAATCTATGTGATTTTGAGATTATGTATATCTTTTTCTCCCTTAGAAGATGTTTCTAGTAATAGAGTTTCCTCTAGAGCTCAGTTTATTCCACAATATTTTCCCTATAATTATAATGTGTAAACTAAAAAACAAAGTTGTATAAAGATTTAGGTTACTAAATCAAAAATATTAAAAAGAGTATATAATATACAATAGATTTAAGTGTTAATGCATACTTGTCATCTACATGAAATACTGCTGGCAACTTCACACAGGTACCAAAAGAGAGGTGATATTTTCTCATCATGATTTGCTTATAACAGGAGGCTATTGCATACCTGCAATCTTTGATAAAAAATTACATGTTTCAAAGGAGCAAAAGCTCAAAATATAGTATAGGAGAAAGACCACAGTACCATGATTAAATTTATCTATGAAAGCTTTGATTTAAATGATTACAGAAAATGATTTCATGGTAATAAATAATAACTTTCAAGAATTAAATGTATCATGAATGTTGAGAAAATATATAAGGAAACTATTTTTAATAGTGGGATTTTACACTCAGGCTCAGTTGGCAAGTAAAAAGAAAATATCTTCATACTAGTAATTTCTAACAATATTTTCTCTTCTGCTAAAAGCAGCTAAGAACTCATGTTCTTCAAAAAGTCTTAGCTAAGCAAACTTCTTGAAATCTACTTTCATTTTACATTTTAACTCATTAGTTGTAGTGTCATGATATGAATTAAATTAAATGTATCTTTGCAAATAATACTTAACCTTTATTCCACATGCATTTTTCTAGAGAACTGGGTTTTTGGATTTTATTACTTTTATACCCTGTAACACTTTACAACTGCAAAATAAGCAGTGAACACAGTTTTGAAACACTTGAAGTTGTTATCATTTTCTGCATATTCACGACTTAGATTATGAAAAAGTGTTTAAAATAAATGTACAAATACATCAATTTATTAAAGTTTAAATTATCTTAAATGTTTATTAAGTATTTATAATTCTTATAATCCAAACAAAACAAATAAGTTGTGTATGTCTAACCATAATAGAATGATGACTAAAGTATGCAGCCCAATATTATAAAAATTACTCTATGATTAAAAATAATGCAATTGATCTAGATAATTTTCCTAATTATCACTTCTTAGGTGTAAGTCAGAAACCTATAAGCTAGTTCAGAATAGAGCTATCATTTGTTCTAAGAAAAGCAGAGTAGAAATAACAAGTGAGTATATTAACACACATTAACAAATAAATGCATAATTATATAATTTTATTTATTTTATATAATGCATGTACCATTTTAAAGTGTGCAGTAATATACATTTAATGGTATCCTCATTTTCAAACATTTAATGTTCTTTGAAATAACCATTTAATAGCTCAATATGAAAATTAAAAACCAATGGCATCTGTGTTATTACAGAGATCTTCTTAGCTTTACAAAGTGTTTCTGGAGTGTTGATACCAAATGAACCTGTAGAAATAGGTCATCTATACTTCACTTTTCCTGGTGGTACAAAAGTTTGATATAGCAGTTATTTCAAATCTAGCAATCTGGTTAGAATACCTCTACTTCAAACTCCTGAGGAGCACTCATGTTTTATTATATATACAAATATACACACATACACACATTCTATATACATATATGAATATTCATATCACTACACATATGAATTTAGATACACGTGGAAATACATAGTTATGTAGATATAGATAGATAATAGATGGAGAAACTGAAGTAGTTATAAATGTGAATATATACATATATATATGTACACACACACACACACACACATACAGGTAAACATACCCCAAATCTCAGCAGACAACTTATTAATAAATCAAAATTAAGTTTATTTGAATATGCAATATGGAAGAACACCACCTTGCCAGACATTTAAAAGCAGTGAGTTATTTATAAGATTTTGTGATCTGAACTCTTGTGATTTAAAGAATACTTCTTTCTAAGGTAGGAATCTGATTGGATTGGGAAAAATTTAGGATTTACTAGTTTAACTTAAAATGTTTTGGGGGAATAGAGGGAAATAACAGGGCAAGGGTGTTAAACAAGACATTACTGAAACTGTTGATTTATTAGTTAGCTCTTTACCCAGGTATATTCTCAGATAAATTTTAAGGAATTTTGCAAAAACAAACAAAGGAATTTCCCCAAAGTTATTTAATGGTTTATAGCATTCTCTCTTCTGGAGACAATTTTTTCTATAACAAGCAAACCACGTTGCGGCATTAGTTATTGATGTATATGTGTGTATATTCATAAGTCTTTAGTTTTTTATTTAACTCCGACAACTGAGATGGCTGGCAAGCAGTGGCACCTTAAGAGCAGTGAGAAAACTTTGCGCCCAGATTTTTGTTTCTAAGTGGTGTAGTCCAAGAAAACAAGACAGTGATTCTCAGAGAAATGACTGATCTCAGAGCGAGGTTAGAGAAAGCACGAGATGAGTCTGGAATGTCTCCTGGCACAGAGTGTGTGTATTTGTCACTCATTAGTATGCCTTAAGAACACAGCACCACACTGCATGATTTAGGAAGAAATGTGAAAAAGGTACAAAAAGTCAAACTGAAGGGGATTCTACAAACCAAATATGGAGCAATTGAGTATTAAATAGTAGTAGTAACAAACTATATGCCACTGAAGGAAATCAGTTTCAAAATACTTCCCCAAAACATTTATTAATTTCAAAGGGGAAAATACTAAATTGCAATGGGAACTTGGTAAACACCACCTTGATCTGGTTATCAAAGTTAACAACACTATTTGGAAAATCAAAACTGACTTTTCACCCAATAGTGTGCACTGAGAACCCAGCAACACATGTAATTTTCCAGCCAAAGATGCACAGTTGAATCCAAACATGAGTAAGCATCAGATGACAGGGCACTCTGAAATAACTGGCCTGTAGACCTGTCCTATCTGCTTCAAACATGCAAGGAAGAGATGAGGAATCCTGCAGAGTGAGGAAGCATAGAGTCATGTTACCTAAAAGCAATGGGAAATTCTAGACTAGATCCTTTCTCTGCAAGGAAAATCACTGGGACAGTTGCTGAAATTTGTCTGAAAAAAAACTGAGGTGTGAGGATAAAATGGTAGTAATTTTCTGATTTCTGTAATTGTATGTAGCTATGTATGAGAATGTACTGGTTTGTAAGTAATGCATAATAAAGTTTTTAGAAGTAATGTAGTAATGTCATCAGGTCACACTGATAGTTTTCAGGAAAGTTATTTGGAGGAAGAAAGAGAGAAACAGGTGGGGGAGGGAGAAAGAAAGGAAAGAAGGAAATGAAGTGTGAGAAGAGGAAGAGAGAGGTGGGAGGAGGAAGGAAGTTATTTCTACTGTACTTAATACTTTCTGCAAGCTTAGAATCATTTCAAAAATGTTTTTAAAGTTTTAATGAAGCAGTAATGCTGGAGTGAAATATTGTCAGATAAGCAGGAATTACTCTCTCACCCACACTGAACTGCAGCAAAATGATCAAGTACAAAAGGAAGGGAGGACTTGAGATCTGAACACAATGTTTGCTTCTTGGGGGAGAATGGGAAGGAATTCATGAGCAAACTTCTAAAGTAGATGCAGATGGCCTAGAGGGTGAGGGTTCTAGAGGAGAGGACTTCAGGAAAACAGTAATAATGAAATTCAAACACTTGACATACTATATGTGAGACACAAACCCATACAAAACTGAAGATTACTAGAAAACAGTATTACTAGAAAGACAATTAGGAAGCTCGGGATAAGACTAAAGCTCTACAGGGGAGAAACCCTATCTGTTTTCCAACATCCATTCTCACCTTTATTCATATTAATTGTGATACCAGGTATAGAAAAGAAGGAGTCAGGGAAGATGATGATGGTGATTTCCTTGGAAGGAAGTAATTCGATAGTGTTCAAAATCAACACATCAAGAAACAGAAATATGGAAGTTAAAAACCAGATACCAACTGTTCTGAGTGACTGCCTCAGTAAGGGAAAAATTGGAAATGAGACTGGTGGAGGATAGAACAGATGTTTTCCATAATAAAATTTTATTATTTTTAAATACTTTTCTCAGGTGAATATATATAAATATTTTATTTTTAACGAGTGGCTTTGATCTGAGTTGATGTCTCATTTTTATGACAGGTGGTATTATTTAGACTGATGAGAGATAATATGTGTGAGATAAGAATCCACAGGTCTTTCTCATGGGTTTCCTGACTCCTCTTGCCAGCATTCGCTAAACTGTAGTTTATAATTCATTAGGTTATGAAGTAATTCTAATGTGAATATAGATATTAATTTGCTTGAAATGAAATAGAGTATGATGAAATAACATGGAATGGAATGGAATGGAATGGAATAGAATGTGATAGAAGAGGAGTAGATCAGTATGTGTCAACGATAACTGGAACATGCTGTAAAAGGTATTTCTTTTTTTTTTTTTAAGATTTTATTTTTTTATATTTAGAGAAAGGGGAAGGGAGGGAGAAAGAGGGAGAGAAACAGCAATGTATGGTTGCCTCCCACACGGCCCTCACTGGGGACCTGGCCCGCAACCCAGGCATGTGCCCTGACTGGGAATCGAACCAGGACCCTTTGGTTCCCAGCCCGCGCTCAATCCACTGAGCTACACCAGCCAGGGCTAAAAGGTATTTCTTGTTGTGGATCTAATGAAAAATTTTGAAAGCTACTTAACCTAGTCAAATATATTTTCCTAATTTTTGCAGTGTTTTCTCTTTCCTTTATTCCAAAGTCAGAATTATAATAAAAGAGTGATGCAACAATACCAATTGATAAAACAGGCCATTCTTTTAGTAAATAATTAATACATATAATATTTTAAAATATTTAATTGTGCATAAGCACAAGTTACGTGTGTGTGTGTGTGTGTGTGTGTGTGTATAAACCATTTAGCAATGACTTTTATCAGGGTAAGCCAACTGTGGCCCACAGGCCAAACACACCCACAGCCTGTTTTTGAAAATAGCTTTGCTGGAGCACAGGCACCTTTCATTTATGTGTTGTCTGTGGCTACTTTGTGCTACAACGGCAGAGAGCTGAGTGGTTGCAACAGACCACATGGCCAACAAAGCCTAAAATATTTATTTTTGGACATTACATAACCTTCCTGAACTCTAAATTAGACAAATATTATAATTCACTGGTTATTATATTTCAGCACATGGGCAGTCTGGGAAGGATACAGTGAGTTTTGAAAAATACAATATAAGAGAAAAACAAATGCCTCTTGTCCTTTGACAAAATCAACGAAACTTCTGAATAATTTTTAAAAATCATATTAATGGTGCCATTTGTTAAATGTTTATCTTTGTTTACATAGAGTACCTCTTTAATAATATCTTTAATAATAAGCAAGGTATTATTAAAGTTCTTCTTTTTCATGTGAGGAAATTATGGTTTATACAGAATACTTAGCAAAATTTATCAAGTTTCTTACCTAGGAAGTGACATGACTTATATTTGATTTCAAGTCTTGATTTCCAAAGCTGTACTCTTGATGGCTATGTTAAATTGTAGTACTTTTTGTCCTGAACGATGAAATTTCTCATCAGTAGACATGACCAATACCAGAAAATAAAGTTCAAGTTGAATGTCCCATTTAGAATGAGTCCATAGAATTTTCCTCATCAAAAAAACAAAACAAAACAAAACAAAACAAAATGTATGCACACATATTTATTGGGATAACGGCCTGGAATACACCTCATCGAAGGAGACTTATTAAATGGTTTCACATGACCAATGACATACTGTTACTAAAAATAGAAAAAAAAAACAAAAGCATGTAACTTGTCAGCAGTGTAGCTTCGCCTTGCTACCCATCAGCCTGCATCCTTAGCCAAACTATTGTATTAAACTGAGCATTAAAGTCTCCGTTACTAAGGTGAAACTAAGAAATTTGCCCTCAGATAGATGCTATAATGATCTAATAGAATCGTGATATAAAAACGCATAGACCATAAGTAATAAATGATTAGCTATGAAGCAGATTGCTTATATAGGAAAACTGTTTTTCTTGCAAGAGTGTTTTTTTAATTAACTCATTAAAGATATTATGAAAACATGTTTTCATTTTTCTAAGACAGCATAAGTCTGCTTTTCCTTTCTCAGTATTTTGATTCCATGGAGGTAGAAATCAATAATCTCTTGAAGTGTTTCCATTTCCAATACCTAGAAAGTTGTATTATCAACTTGATAGGTACAAAGCAGGGCCCAGAGCTGACCTTAAACACAGGGTGTCAGGATGCTTACCCTTGGCTACCATGCCAGCTCTCCAGGTCCAATTGTTGGCCACCTACAACTTTCAAGGGCCCTTGTCATGAACCTCACCCATTTCCGGACTCTTTCCAATTATCTACCATAATTTATTAAAAATAAAATAGCATAAAGAAAACAGAGTTTCATAGCAAAGATACTATTTTAATTAAAACTAAGATCTTGAAACTAGTAAAAACTGAGCATTAGGAAATGGTAGTAAATCTATTTCACATATGAAGGGGACCTAAAAAAAACAGAATTATCTTCTAGAGGGTGGGCCCCTTGTAGTACAGACCTCCCCAACTAGGTGAGTGTTCTAGGGACCCATCTGTATCAGTGCACCAGCTGCCATTGTTGTGAGAGGCTGCGTTCGTCTTCAGTGGATAGTTTTTGAAGACTCTTTCAATGTGTTTGCCCATTTCACAATGAGTGGCTTAAGAATGTAGATGCCCACACCATGCTGAATGTTCATCAGTTTTTGACCAAAAACAGCATGACCTCCCACACTGACCCCTATTCACCTGATCTCATCCCAAGCAACATGTTGTTGTTTCCCAGGATGTAAAAAGTCCTCAAAGGGAAACATTTTGCTGATGTAGAAGAGGTGAAACAAAAAATGGCAGAAACACTAAAAGACATCAAAATCAATGAGTTCAAAACTGTTTTGAGCAGTAGGGATAAAGTCTGAATAGGTGCATTGCATCAGATGGAGAGTCATTTGCAGGTGACTGAAGTTTAAACATGTAAAAACAAACACACAATTTTTTATAAATAATTTCTAATTTTGGATCCCCCTTATATATATGATACATATTGTGCTTGCATGTAGTAAAAAATGCTCTTAGTAGGTAATCTTGTAAACCTATTTTAAATCAAAGAAAAGGACCATTTTCTGAGTGGCACTAATAAGTAACATATTGTTGTACTATTAAAAAGTAGGCAACTCACTGCTTTATTGTTGGGAAGATTCTTTTTTTTCACTAACACCTAGTAAGCATTTGCTATGTGCTACATGTGCATCTTATCATTTAATACTCATTAAAACTTCATGAAGTGGTTACTAAGTGTATATGGTATATGGCAACTAAGGTTTATCCACCCCAAAGTCTCTTAACTCATGAGATGAAAATAAAATGGAAACAGCCCTTTGTAAAGTATGTACTCTTATACATTAGGGAATTATATTTGCATTTAAAATTGTGGGCATTTGGGATAGTGTGTTCTTCACTCATAAATAACTATTTTATAGTCAATGTGTGAAGGACTAGAAAACATGAAAAAGCCTGTCATGCTGACATAAAAAACAAAAGTGCCAGTGCATTTGTGTTTTACTTTTACTTTATTAGATATGCTAAACAAAACATGGTTTTAGGATGAAATTTGTATAACAGATTATTTCGTACATTGTCAAATCCCTGGTATCAATAGTCTTTACATGATGTAAGACCAGTTAAAAGTAAGCAAAAATAATTATCCCTAATATGACCTACAAGGCAAAAATGCTTTCATATTTGCCTTTCTACTGACCTGTTGAACTTCTGTAAAACCCAGGTGTAACTGAGTGTGAACCCTGTCTTTTGTAAGCCCATTCTCCCTTTGTGCAAGTATCCCTGGTTTCATGAATCCAACGTATGTAATTCCCTTTTAATTTAAGCTTCAAAATAAAAATAAATCTAACACCAACCATATCTTGTGGTTGTTATCTATAATAAAATAATGCTATATAAAAGTGCTGTCTTTTCTGGGCGTATTTGCATTTTAAGTCTGTTAAGTCTCATTTAGAACAAAAGACTTTTAACTTTCCTTCTGGTAAAAGCATTTTTAACATTACAAGGAAATGGGACATACTTCAGAGAATAAGCCATGTGACTCATGCAGTAAGTCACTAAAGAATAAGACTGGGTAGTATGACCATACAGAAGACCAGCCAGAGGAATGGCCCAGGAACATTATATAGACTCCTCACCCTAGGAGCTTTTAAGGGACAAGGAACCTTTTTACTCTTCCACCCAGGCTTTAAATTGCACAGTCCCAGTACCTGTCCTGTCCCTTCCATTTTCCTCTCTAATTCCTTCTCTCAACCCAGCCATGTCTCTTTAGGTATCAAGAATTCCAGATCTATATATTATAGATTTTTTGTTTATCTGATAATATTCTTTAAATGTTCTGACAATGTATGCTATCTTATGATTAATCCCTGTGATTTCTGTTTGCTACTGCTTATGAAGCAGTACCACACAGTCTTCATTCATTGTGTCATCGTTGCGCCTTATCCACTAAGAAATGCTTCTTTAAGAACAACCATTGCAAAAATCAAATCACGTCTTACTTGCTGGATGTGTATTTTAACATATGGCAAAAGCAAAATGCTGTTTGGTACTGAAATGTCACTTTGTACTTCATAGCCACAGATGAATTATCAAAAACAGATCAAGTTGTTACTCTTCATAAATCATAACTGAAGAGTTATAACCTCAAGGAGATCAGCCTGACAACACATAAAATATAGGGAAGTGGGTTAAATGTGACAATCACATTGTGCTCTATGAGGTCAGAGTATAATTCCCCACCATAATTATTTTCCAGTTCCATTCTGAGGCAGATAATTGATTTAGTATAGCCCATCAATACTTACTTGTTTCTGCTATTTCTGATGGTAGATTATTTTTCAGAGAATTCATATTGCTGTTCAGGTCACCAGTGAAAATTCTTGCATATCAAACAAAAGCCAAACTAGATAAACTGAAAAATCATTAAATTGAAAAATTTTTAATTTGAAAAATCTTTACCTTTACCACTTAAAAACTTAGTGATGATCTTTAAGTATATTCTCACAAACACTTTGACTACTTCCTTTTCAAAAGATGGAATACCTTCTGTTTCATCACTCGGTTCTATTTGCTTTCAGGGTCAGTCCATGCCACCCCCTTAGCACCTTGCTCAAAGGAGCATGGTCTCTCAATTCACTACCTTTCTCCTGACCACCCTGCCCCTCCCAAGAGAGTGCTCCAAACATTAGGAAACATTAAGAACATAAAAAACCTTAGTTTTACCCTAACATCTTTTTTCTTTCATTATTAAGTTGAGTAATATTCCATTTCAGTTATTAGTATTAGTATAATATTAATGTCCCATATCTCCATTTCCTTGCCTTGCACTTCCATCTCATTATTCAGAAATCTAGGTAGGTACATTGTCCTGGAATTGCTGCCTGTAAAGCATCAATTATTTCTTAGAGACCCTGTTTATTGGGCCCTTTTCCTAATTGACTTCTCTTTGACTTCAATACTATTCACAACCTTTTCTATTAACAATAGCTCCCCTCTTCACGTCCGTGGAAAAGGTTTTCTCACATCTGCCATCTCACTACCACTTTCTGCTTCTCTACCAACTCCTCTACTTCTAACTCTTCCCTGGACTCACAGCACCCATGGATAAGCAGCTTCTGTTTGTTTGTTTGCCTTAGACATAAACATATCCAAATTTATACTTATCTATCCACTTAGATAAAACACAGACCATTCAGTCTCCGCATGGGTAATCTCATCATTGTAAAATCATTTCCTCCTTTTCAAATATTCTTTGTGAAATAAGACAGCTGAGAATCATTCTCTGGTCCTTATTCTGTCACCCTCACTTAGTCAAAAGGCTTTCTAAATCCTTCATTCTCAATCTCTCTCCACATTGGCTTACTGTCTCTACCCAAATTCAGTTCATCGAAATTTCTATATTTCTACCTTTACCTTCAGGCTCCAGTATAACCATTTCTTCCTTTAATTATTACCTACAATCCTTTATACAGACTTAAACTTGATTCCTCTTTTTATTACATCATTGTCTTCCCTATGACCCACAAGATAAAATTCAAAGTGCTTAACATACTTATGTCAACTAAACTCTCCTCCTCTCATTTCCCACTAGACTGGCTGTACACCACCCGTGAAAGGCCATTTGCTTTTTCTCAAATGAATGTCTGTTTCCCAGGATGCTCTGATTTTATGCATTCTCTGTTGGAATATCCCTTATCCTCTTGCTAATTACTCTTTGTAACTTGATCTCAGAAAAAAAATTACCGTACATAAGAACCTATCTCTGATTAAGAAGTACAAATAGGTAGTTACAGAATAGCCATGGGGATGTAAAGTACAGCATAGGAAATGGAGTAGCCAGAGAACTTACATGTGTGACCCATGGACATGAACAATGGTGGGGGGATTGCCTGAGCTAGAGGGGGATTGCTGGATGGAGGGGAGTAAAGGGGGGAAAATCAGGACAACTGTAATAGCATAATCAATAAAATATAATTTAAGAAAAAGAGCCTATCTCTGATCTACTGTGCTAGGTTGGTGCTCCTCTATGTTCCCAAAACTTAACGAACACAACCAATTTTATAATACTTGTTAACCAATGTTTTAACTTTTGATATTGTTATCAATCTCCTTCATGGAAAAATTTTGAGACATTAAATGTGCCTTTTTCCTTGTTTCCATTAAGCTAAGTAATTAATAAATCTTAACTATGCATATTTGTGGAGAAAAATATTTTAGTCTATAATAAAAACATATAGAAATGTCAAATTAATCACAGATTGATGTTTGAATAACAAAACCAAAATGTTATTTATTACCCAGTATGGTAAAACTAAATTATTATTGGCAAACATTGATCTTTGAGGAGGAATGTTGAGATCTCCGACATTTATAGGCAGGATATTCTTCAGCCTCTAAAGAAGGGATATCTTCAGTAAACTCCTTTGATAAGTCCAAAGGGAATAATAGAAAAAGACAGAGTTTCTAGAAGGAGGAGCCAAGAGCCATGGAGAACAATGGGTTGGAGAGCTAGAGCAGATGCAGAAATGTGTCCTAAATAAGGAACATTTCTTATTTTCAGGGTGGAGGTACAACTTAATATTCCCAGAATAATTTGGGAATTACTACTGTAATTTTTCCTCTTTCTGAATGCTAGATGGAGTCTTTCTTCAGTCTCCTACACCCTGTAATATACAGTGACTAAAGATTTTACAAGATATTTTCATTTAAATTGTAAATATAACTAAAAATGGATATATATTATAATATATAAATATGAGTACATTTATCAAAAAGATATACCAGAAATGTAAAATTAAAATGCTGAATCTTATTTTTCATTTTGTGGCAAAATGAATTTTAAAAATATATAAAAATTGCCCCTACTGCACTGCATTTGTACCTATGGTTGTTCTCTGCCTTGGATGTCCTGCAGATATATGTTCACCTTACTTTGTAATTTGTGTTCAAATGCCATGTAAAAAAACTGAATCAAATATTTTTGTAGCAACAGTAGTATAGAAAAGATTAAGCAATATTGTTATTCTTAAACTTTCCAAATGAAGGTAACCTACCTTTAGACTTAAAAGTTTATACACATCAGTTGACTAGCTGAACTCCCCTCAAGGAAAGCTGATAACTGCATTTCCAGAAACACTGGGAAAGCAGAAGTCACAGAAACCTTATTTACTGCATATTTGGTCACTTTGAACAAAAGACATAACCTCTTCAACTCTCATTTTTACCATACATAAACTTGGGATAATGTTTATATTGTAAACATCAGTAAGAATGCTTATTATGGATACCATTTTCAATGTAATAGGTGTCAAATTAACTGCTATTGTTAAGATAATATTTAATCATAATAATGGGGAAATTGCCTATTTATCTTTCTTCAGTTGTCAGGATTGTCCTTTAAAAATATGAAATAATGATAAGAATGGAAATATATTTTGATGGATATAAAGTTACATATAATTTTCCTTAAAATGCAGTAATTTCTGGGTCATACTACTTACTGTTGATATGTGCTCATGTTTGACCTGCATGAGTGAGTGGGTCTCAAGGCCTGTTTAATTAGTAATTGTTGATAAAGAAATAGTTTTGCAAAGCAGAGTGATATTTTTAAATAAGAAATGCTATAAGTGTATATATTAATGCAAAAACAACACAATTGTAGCATTTACTGAGTCCTTTCAACTCGACCAAGAATTTTGCAAGAAAAAATTGTCAGCTTGATTGAATAGTTGAAGAACTCAGGGTCTTATTCTGGTATATAATGCATGTTTTCCAAACATAACCATAAAACTAATGTAAAAGATAATCAAACCAAAATGGCTTGTGTGAAATTTTCTCTGGTAAATATACAAAGCAAATAGATGCAAACCTATAATTGTATTCAATATGTGGATATCATAGCTCATTCTAATCTATGCACAGATTCAATATATCTGGAATGGTGTCATTTACTGAATTTTAGGTGATTTATTTATGATATAAGTTTTGTATTAAAAAGTAATTGGCAACATTTAATTTTTGTTGTTGTTCTCTCCACTGCTTTGGGCTGATTTCAAGAGGGTAATCTTTGGGGTTCATTGGTTTCCTCTTTGAATCTCTCTAAGTAATTCTATTCTAAATCTTTCATTATACCCCCGAAGTGCTAACTCTTCCAGGACAAGATTAGATGCCTGCCTGATTTATAAACACAAGGACCTCAAGAACCAACCTAAACTCTAAGCACCTAGAGTAGAAGATTTAAAAGCTTATCACATCCATTAAAAATATATCAACAAAATATATGTGTCAGGAGTTAGGCAAAGAGTAAAAAAGATATTCTCATTTCTGGAGATCGTAGGCTCTTCTAAATAAATATTCACTAACATAACCAAATTAAGTAAAGTAAACTTGCAAATTAAAAGTCAGTGCAAAAATGTGCACATATACTTGAAGAAATGTTGTAGGTCTTATGAGACTGACGCGCTACCTACTGCGCTAACGAGGCACCTAAATGTTTTAGGTCTTAGAATGTAAAATAATACACATCTTATTTATAATCTTATAGATATTCACTTTACCCAAAGTTATTTCAACAAAAAATATTTTCTCTAAATATATGTTAATGCTTCTCATGTCACAGATTTCTAAAAGTAAAATACTATGGGCTATATAGAGTAAGTTCCTCTATAGTTCCAGTTAAAACAAAATATATTAGTAGAGGGGTTCTTTGCCAGGGCATTAACTGAAATTGTTTAATTTAAATTCTATAAATAATGAATCAAATGTAATATTCCTCAAGGCAGAAACATGCTTTCCAAGGTTTTATCCTTTCTATGACATCATATGTGGTCTGAACTGTCTGAACTGTAAATAAGGGTGAACAACTGTTTCCCATTTAAAGCTGGCCACAGCAAAAACTTAAGATTGAACCTTGTCCTATAAACACACTATGGGCACTTGCTCAACAAAATCTTATAAAAGAGGCACCTGTGGTTCTTAAATTAAGCCCATTTGCTATAATTAGCCAGCTTTATTTTTCATAAGTCCACTTTTATCATTGTTTTTTAAACCATCCCAGTGGTGGTCATAAACACCATGCAGTTTTAATGGGAGAGGATTTTGTTTCTTAAAATCCCAAGTGACTTGAAATCAAATCAGTCAGGCCTCTACTAAGGGGGAAAAAAATTGAGGGCTCTGGTTAATTCAGCCCTAGTTGTAGGAAATTCAATCCAAATAAAGTGCACTGGCATGAGCACAGTTCCGTCTTGTACTGTCTCGGTAGATTTACCTTTCTCTTAGAGGTTAACTCCCAGCATGATTATTCTCGAGTCACAGCTTACTGTTTTTGCATAGTTAACTCTTTAAAAATAAGTGCATCCATAGGAAGAGATATTTTGAAATAAAATCTCAGGGAATTTATAGAAAATGTGTGGCTATTTTTAAAAAAATAAATATTTTAAGAATAACCAATGCCATTTCAAATCAATACAAAAATTGTATATTTGAGGATCTATTAGAATTGAGCTTTCATTTTTTTTTCCAGGTATACTTTGATATTGCTATCCCTAAAACTTCACCTAGAAATGTGATTATTTATATAAATATATTTTATGTCTACTGTTTCTCTTGGCTGTCATCATAAAAACGGAAACTCGTGACTCTTCTGTGCACCAAAACAGAACTCTAAGACTTTTTAACATGAGTTTTTTTCTTTAACAAAAGATAATCCCAAAAATTATGCACAATTTTTAAAAAAGTATCTTCAGATTAACATAATTTCAATGTTCTAAGGAAAAATTAAATAGAAAAAGCAGTTATACTATTTTGGAAAATTGAGAAACGCTTCTGTTTATAAGAAATAGCTGACATACAAAAGAAAACATATAAATAGTATGCTTGATTCTGCCAAATCTATTTCTTCTTTGATGCTATTATACATAAATAAAATGATTTTATTTATTGATTTTTAGAGAGAGCGAGAGAAAGGAAGGAAGGAAGAAAAAAAAGAAGGGAGGAAAGGAAGGAAGGAAGGAAGGAAAGAGAAAGAAAAGAAGAAAGAAAGAAAGAGAGAAAGGAAGAATTTGTTGTTCCAATTATTTATGCATTCATTGGTTAGTTCTTGTATGTGTCCTGATAGAGAATCAAACCTGCAATCTTTGCATATCTGGGCAACTCTCTAATCAACTGACCTAGCCAACCAGGGAACAACTGACTTTCAAAGAACAGTACTACACTTTACAAGGAGGCTTAGATCATTGCAGTTTTTTAAAAAATAACATTTAAATATTAACATATCAAGAACCACAAAAATGATCAAATTTTTTTAAATTATTATTTTTTTATTTATTTTTTAGAGAGAGGGGAAGGGAGGGAGACAGAGAGGGAGAGAAACAGCAATGTATGGTTGCTCCTCACATGGCCCTCACGGGGACCCGGCCCACAACCCAGGCACGTGCCCTGATTGGGAATAGAACCGGGACCCTTTGGTTCCCAGCCCGCGCTCAATCCACTGAGCTACGCCAACCAGGGCAAAATGACCAAATTTTGATCAAAAAATCACAAAATCTGAGAACTGATTATAAGGAAAAAAATAGAAAATTTGACAAACATAGCGGCTAAAGAAGAAATTCTGGGCAAAATGGAAGCATAGGTAAATGTGGGACTCAGTTCCTCCCACGACCACACCAAAATTATGACTAAACTGCGGAAAAACTATCATTCAGAACCACCTGAAAGCTGGCTGAATGAAAGTCCTACAACTAGGGTATTAAAAAAGAGCCACATGGAGACTGGCAGGAGGGACAGAGGTGCAGAACAGGGCTAGTCCCACACTCATATATGGCAGGTAAAAATTGGGAGGGACTCTGGCTTATGTGGCTCAGTGGATTGAGCACCAGCCTGTGAACCAAAGGGTCATGGGTTCCATTCCCAGTCAGAACACATGCCTGGGTTGGGGACCAGGTCCCCAGTGTGGGGCACATGAGAGGCAAGCACACATTGATGTTTCTCTCCCTCTCTTTCTTCCTCCCTTCCCTTCTATCTAAATAAATAAAATCTTTAAAAAATAAAATGAAAAAATAAAAATAGGGAAGGATATTTTAGCTGCAGAGTTCCCCTAAGGAGCAAGGGGTCCCAGCCCCATAGCATGTCCCCCAGCCCAGCATTCCAGTGCAAGAGAGAGAAATCCTAATAACTTCTGGCTATAAAAACCAGCTGGGATTGAGGCTGAGGGAGACAGAGAGCTTATGGAGTCCCAGGCAGTTCCTTTTAAATGGTTTGTGCACAGACTTACTCGGACTCTCTCTCAGTTCCAGAAGTAGGATAGCAGCATGAAAGGCACCAGAGGCATGAAGTAGAACTGAAGTGTCTGGCATCATGGCAAGAACTGGGGGAGACAGCTTTCCTCAGAAGAAAGTGCTGGCAGAGTCCATCATTCCTTTCTGAGACCCCTCCCTGCAAGAGGTAGCAAGTGGGCACCATATCTGAGACTCCATCAACATGGTTCACACTGTTCACCTTGCCCTGCTGATTCCTAAAGCCCCACCCACCAAAATTGCCTGCCCAGCCAAGCTTTCCAGTTGTTTTTCTTTACAAATAGATTGTCTTGATGCTGCTTCAGATTTCCTAAAATCTCTCAAACGAGCCACATCTGGGCTCAGTATGGCCTATATTTCTTGTTAATACGTACCCAGTCTGCTACTAGCAGCAACCGACTTTGGTTCTCAACTCAGCCTCACCTGGGCAGCTCCAAGCCCAGTACAAGTAGCAGCCATCTGCAGATTGTTTTGTTGCTCATGCCAGGTTGCTCCACTGAACTCTACAGGATGCCTACTACATTAGGCCACCTACCAAGCCTGGGAGTTGTAACAGCTCTATCTAATACAGAGAAACAAACAAAGGGAGGCTGCTAAAATGAGGAGACAAAGGACATGTCCCAAATGAAAGAAAAGAACAAAACTCTAGAAAAAGAACGAAACAAAATGTAGACAAGCTATCTACTAGATGAAGAGTTCAAAATACTGGTTATAAGGATGCTCAATGGACTTAGTAATAAACTTAATTGCATAAAAAAGGATCAGTCAGAAATGAAGGATACACTAACTGCAATGAAGAATAACTTACAGGGAATCAACAGGAGAGCAGAAGAAGTCAAGCATCTAATCAGTGATGTGAAATATAAGAAAACAAAAAACACCCGACCAGAACAGATTTTTTTTTTTTTTTAATGAGAACAGTGTAAGGAGCTTCTGGGACAACTTTAAAGGTACCAATATTTGTATCACAGGGGTGCCAGGAGGAGAGGAAACAGAGAGCAAGAAATTGAAAACCTGTTTGAAAAATAATGACACAAAACTTCCTTAACCTGGTGAAAGAAATAGACATACAAGTCCAGGAAGCGCAGAGAATGCCAAACAACACCATCCTAAAAAGGTCCATGCCATAAAACATCATAATTATAGTGCAAAAGTTTAAAGACAAAGAGAACCTTAAAAGCAGCAAGAAAAAAGCAGTTAGTTATCTACAAGGGAACTCCCATAAGACTGTCAAAAGATTTCTCAACAGAAATTTTGCAGGCCAGAGAAATTAGCAAAAAATATATAAAGTGATAAAAAGCAAGGTCCTACAACTAAGATGACTGTACCCAGAAAAGCTATCATTTAGAAATGAAGGGCAGATAAAGAGCTTCCCAGACAAGAAAAAGGAGTTCATCAGCACCAAAACTGTATATAAAATGTTAAGGGTCTTCTTGAAGAAGAAAAAGAACAAGAAGAATGAAAACAAGAACAAGAACAAGAAAGGTAAAAAGTCTAAACAATAAAATAACAATAAACGCATATCTATCAATATTTGAATCTAAGAAACAAAATACCTGTATTTTGTTGTGTATAATGTGCACCCACATTTTTATGCACATTATACATGGGATTATTATACCCATTATTATACCCATGCTATGTAATTGTCATACCCATATATAATGCACATACTTACTTTTCCCTCAAAAAGCTGGGCAATAAAAGTGGGCATTATACACAGCAAATATGCTCAATGAACAAGGAGAACGGGAACAGATTCATAAGTGCAGAAAAAATTTTCACAGTTGCCAGAAAGGAAGAGGGTTGAGAAGATGTATTAAAAAAGTGAAAGGATTAAGAAATATAAATTGGATGTTACAGAGTAGTCATGGAGATGTAAAGAACAGCATAGGGAATATAATCAATAATATTCCAATACTGTGTATGGTGTCAGATAGGAGCAACATTTATCAGCATGATCACTTAGTTATATAACGTCTAATCATTGATGTATACACCTGAAACCAACATCATAGTGCCTGTCAACTGCAACTGAAAAATAAAAATTATTTTAAAATGGAAAAATAAATAAATAAAATGGAGAAACAAATAAAGTAGACAAAGACATTTATTATAGCATTATATGTAATCATAAAGAAAAGAGAATAACCTAAATGACCAGCTAAAGAATAGATACAAAATGACAGGGTATCTATTCAAGTAAAAAAAATTTAAAGACTACTAAGAATGATTCAGTTGGTCTAGTCTATTTGGGAAATACTTTGACATTCTTAAGGAAGTGAAAAATATGCATAGCGTGTGATACAATTCCACCCACATTATATGCTCTATAGAAATGCATACAGTTGTGCTTAAGATACCAGAGCAATCGGGACATTTTGGTTTGTGAAAGTAAAGTATTGAAAACAACCCACATGTTATCCATAAGAGAATAAACAAAGTGGGATATACTCATGTGATATACCATGTACATATAAAAATGATTATAACTTTTTGCAATAAAATAGATTAAATACTTTTTAAATGTTTTATTAAAAAAGAGACAACATAAAACAAACAGCATAATTTTATTATGCAAAGACCAAGAAGAGCAAATCTATACTGCATTGTTTAGGGAAATATATAAAAGTGACAAAGTATATCTAATAAGAGAATAATTTCTGTAAAAGCATGTTAGTGAATACTCCTTGGAGTAGGAAGAGGACTATAACTAAGAAGGAATACAAGGTAGGCTTATGAAGTATGAATTTATTCCATAAATATATGCTTTATAATGATTTATGTTATTTTACACAAGACAAAACACTTTTAAATATACTTGAAAAGAGAATATAACTCATAATATTAGATCAAATAACAGCATTTCATTTGTATACATGTGCATGTGTCTGTGGGTGCATTCACATACACTTATATAATAATTATATTTCAATAGATATTTAAATATTTTATAAATATTCTAATGTGCTTCATCAAATTCCTTCTCCTCAGACTTCCGGCCAAGATGGAGGCATAGGTGGACACACTGTGCCTCCTCGCACAACCAAAAGAGGAATAACAAAAATTTAAAAAGTAAAATAAACAACCAGAATGAACAGAGAATCAAACTGAGTGGAAGCCCAACAGCCAAAGAGTGAGAGAGGACACATTCATCCAGACCAGCAAGTGGGACTGAACCAGGTGGAGAGCTCGCGAGAAGGCAGTTTGCTGGGAGAGACAACGGGCACATCTGAACAAAAAGCAGCCGGTGCACCTGGAGAAGACAGCGGGAGACAGGGGAGGTTGAGACTGGAAGACTGGGTGGTCTCTCTCTTGCATGTGCAGGTAAACAGGGAGAAGAAGCTGGGGGGTGGAGCAGAAAACACCTGTGGGGATTGAGGCGGCAGCAGGAGCAACTCCCAGCCACTCAGGAGAGTGCATTGGGACAAAAGTGACTGGGAGCCAGAAAGGGCGGAGCAAGAGCAATTGTTCCCTCCTGGACCACTCTCTCTCAGACAACGTCAAAACACAGATTCGGTGAAGGTTGCCCCACCCTGGTGAACACCTAAGGCCCTGCCACTTAAAGTAACAGGTGCATGGAGAAAAAAAAAAAATGGCCCAAATGAAGGAACAGAGCAAAGCTCCAGAAAAATTACAACTAAGGGATGAAGAGATAGCCAACCTATCAGATGCACAGTTCAAAACACTGGTAAACAGGGTGCTCACAAAACTGGAAGAAAGTTGGTCGCAAATAGATGAACAAATGAAGGATACGCTAAAGAAAATGTGGGGAAATGTGCAGGGAACTAGTAGGGAAGAGAAGGAAACTGAGACTCAAATCAACGGTGTGGACCAGAAGGAAGAAACAAAAATTCAAAAAAATGAGGAGAGGCTTAGGAACCTCTGTGACATCTGTAAACGTCCCAACATCTAGGTCATAGGGATGTCAGAAGAGGAGAAGGAGAAGAGGAAGACCAAGGGATTGAACATTTATTTGAACAAATAATGAGAGAGAACTTCCCCAATCTGGCAAATGAAATAGACTTCCCGGAAGTCCAGGAAGCTCAGAGAGTCCCAAAGACTTCTTTTGGACCTAAAGAGGAACACACCAAGACATATCATAATTACATTACCCAAGATTAAAAAAAAGGAGAGGATCTTGGAAGCAGCAAGAGAAAAGGAGACAGTTATGTACAAAGGAATTCCCATAAGACTGTCAGCTGATTTCTCAAAAGAGACCTTACAAGCAAGAAGGGGCTGGAAAGAAGTATACCAAGTCACGAAAGGCAAGGACCTACATCCAAGAATACTCTATCCAGCAAAACTTTCATTTAGAATGGAAGGACAGATAAAGTGCTTCTCAGATAAGGTCAAGTTCAAGGAGTTCATCATCACCCAGCCTTTATTATATGAAATGTTAAAGGGATTTATATAAGGCATGGAGGGATATCAACAGGGGAGTGGGGGAGGGAGAGAGGAGGGAAAAGTACAGAGAATAAGTAGCATAAACGGTAGGTAGCAAACAGACAGGGGGAAGTTAAGAATGGTATAGGAAATGTAGAAGCCAAAAAACTTATGTGTATGACCCATGGACAAAAACTAAAGGGAGAGGAATGGGGGGTGTGGAGTGGAAGGGAATGAAAGGGGGAAAATGGGACAACTGTAATAGCATAATCAATAAAATGTATTTAAAAA
The DNA here is from genome assembly GCA_004026765.1 of Micronycteris hirsuta. Lineage (NCBI taxonomy): Eukaryota > Metazoa > Chordata > Mammalia > Chiroptera > Phyllostomidae > Micronycteris > Micronycteris hirsuta. The sequence goes on along the minus strand of PVJI01018744.1, from coordinate 11,111 downwards.
ATCTCTTCTCCTCTTCAAGATGATGTCCTGATAAATGTGAGCAACAAGGTCATGTGACCTTGTTGAATAGAAGAAGCAGGTTGTTGCATCAACAATAGAGTCGGTGGCTACCCTGGGCTAAACAACACCCCTGCTTGCTTGGCTCTCACGTTAGCATTTAAGGTTGATGTCAACAATGCAACTCTTATCACAGATGTAACTCATGACCTTGTTACCCCTTCTATCTTTTCTCAGTAGTCTTTCCTGTTGACACGGCCTCCACATAACTCTCACTAGCTAAAATGATATTTGAGCTTTGCCATATATTCCATCCACCTCCTGACCCACCTGTATCCTCTGCTATGAGTCTAGTTCATTTGGCAATGGCTTGGCCTTGTTGGTTTACTGGCACTCATTTCAGCACAGCACCATAGAGAAACTAAGTCACTCCTACATATGAGTTATGTACTCTCTCTCTCTTTGCCTAGGTTGACATCTCTGTCTCAACTCACAGCTCTGTCTCCTTAAATGACCATCCCGTTTTAGTTCAATTCCAACAGCCCTCAGTGCTTTCCTCGACTTTGTATTATTTTTAAATCAGTGCTCTCATCGCCCCCAAGCCCCTGTCCCCCCATCCATATGGAGCCTAGCCCTTGGCATGGATGTGAGCCAGGGAAGTAAGGGGACATCATTGGCCCAGGACCCTAACTGCCTCAATCTCTTTTTCCTCTCATGTTCTTTTCATGTTCCCACATTTCCTTGGTTACATTTCCAACTTCTTCCTAGTTCTAGAATCTTGTCTTAATGGAAAACTAAGTATCTTTTCCAAATTAATAAAAATTCTGATCTGTCCCTCAATAGATCAAATATGAGCTAAAATAACTTCAGAAAAATTAATCTCTTTTATGAAGACTGGCTTTGAAGACTTTCTGAAAATCTTATTCTGAATGTTAAAAGTTTATTATCACTCTTTCTATACACCATCTGTAACAATCTGTATATTTCCCCCAGGTAAAAGAAGTACTTGAACTAACAAAGAGGAAGATCTTGTGATAAGATGGGCATACAGTATGTTAATTTCTCTCAAAACATAGCCCATTAATATGCATAATAAAATGTTTTTAAAAAGTACCTCCCCAAAACAGTAACACTATATTGATGGTGTTGTCATAGGTGATTTTTATTACCTTTTTAATACAAGTTTTCTGTAACTCTTTAGATTAATAATGTATTAGCCTTATAACCAGGTTATAAATAATAAACATATTTATAAAATCCAAAAATCTGAATGATAACTCTTTAGTATATCTGTGTACATTTGGGTTCTATTAGTTTAAACTGTGGAATCACAATAAAGAGGCCCTCGCTGCAGTGAGCATTGGGGATTTGTAAACTATGTGTTCTGAAATAGAACAATTAAATGGAATACAAATTATTTATTTAAGCTATTTTTTTAAAACACTGAAGTAATCAATGGTATACATTCTGGAATCAAAATGAAATAAAACACACACATTAAAATGTGAGACCTATTCTCAAAAGAAATTAGATAAACATAACCTGAATCATTAGAATTCAGCTCATCCAAACGATCTCTGTAACTTTTTTTTACTTAAGATTAAGCACATAACATTTTAAATTGTACATTCCTTTAGTGCAAAGTAATTTTAGCAGCTTGATCAATAAAATACATTTCTATTTAACATAGTTTCAGTTATTTGACTGTAACAACAACAAAAGTAGCTAATCAACAAAAAGTATTTAAATTCAATCAGCCAAAGAAAATACAGCCTTTCCCTAAGCTCAGTAGGATTGTTGGTTATTGTCCTAAATTTCTGATGAAAATTTGTCTACGATAGAATGCTCCTTTCAGATAAATTTTGCATCTTTGATGTTGAAAATAATTATCCAAAAATTTGGTTTTTTTCATAGACAAAACTAAACAGATTACTGGTAAAAGGAGAAAAGATGAAGTTATCAAGTTGAGTATTATCTTTAATTAAGCAGTTGCTTTCAGCTCTCACAAACAGATCCACATGAGGGCAGCAGACTATGATAAAGCCTGAAATAAGAAACGTAATACAGAGATGCACCAAGAGGAAAAGCATACTCAATTCTGCATTTTTTTTTCTTGGCAAGAGGCATAAACATCATATTTCAGAAACCGCAACTAATCTACATTACCAGTAATTTTCTCATGACAAATGACTTTTTCCTTTTATATTTCAACATACAAGTAAGCCAGACTATTTTCTCTCACCCCTCCATATAAAAATCTATAAAATATCTGATCACATAGAATTCTCAAAGTAAACACTATCTTTGTTCCACTGTTTTCCTGTAAATGTTGACTAAAATAAAAAAAAAAAAATTCCAGTGAAATGAAAACTCATGCTATGCAGAGAGGAAAATTAAGAAAGAAAATCTACTCAATTAACCATTTTTTAAAGCACCTTGAGAAATATTGACTTTAGTTAAAAACCTGAATAGAAGAATTGGTAAAGGCAATTTTTAATATGAGCCTCCATAGTAATCTGAGAAAAAGATTTTTGGACTTATACATGAGTTCTGTCCAGAAGGTATCCAGCCATGTAACATGAAAAATAGATACACTTATTGAAGAAGATACAAGAAACATTGTACATAGGACAACGATGTCTCAGTCCTCTTCAAAACAGGCACATTAGGGCCTCACACAGTTCTCCCAATTGCTTTCAGCTACCCTGTTCTATTTTCCTGAACCTCATCAATGGTGTGAAATGTCTTCCCTTTCAAAGGTGATTTTAGTTTTGGGAAAAGCCAGAAGTCACAGGGCACCAACTCTGGGCTGTAGAGGGACTGAGTCACCGGGACGGTCTGATGTTTTGCCAAAAACCCCTGTATGAGACGTGATGCATGAGCAGGGGTGTTGTCATTATGATGCTGCCAATCACCAGTTGCCCATAGCTGCAGCTTTCTGAATCATCTAAATAGTTTCTGCAGAGGAATATTCAAGCTCAATGCAAAATTTGAGGCAAATTTATTACTGTATCAGCTCAGTCATTTTGAATGCTCACTCAATACATTTACCGCCCCCACTGACTAGTACAGTGAAAGTCTTCATTGTTCACACATTCACATTCCAATTCACCCTCCTCGGCTGCCAGGTTACATTGATGTTGTACAAACCATTCTGGTTATATTAACAATGGCTAGACTTTTTCTGGAAAGACCTCTTATATTCCCATTGTTATCAGGATTTGATAGAAGTTTTACAATTATTTGCCCTCCCTTGCCTCCTCCATAGTCCAAATATAATCTCCTACACATTAGCTATATTCATGTTCTATTCTTGTCATAACAGATTGCCACAAACTTGGTAAATTGCAGCACTCACAAGGTTTAGCTCAGAAATCTGAGATTTGGTCTCACTGGAGAAAACCAACGTGTCCCCACGGCTGTGTGTCTCATTGTGGATCGTGGGGAAGAAGCCACTCAGCTCATTCACATTGTCGGCATGTTTCTGTTCCATTAAAACTGTAGAATTTGTCCCCTTTCTTTGCTTGCTGTGAGCCAGGGACACTTGAACTCTTAGATGCCTCTTTCCAGTCCTTACATGTTACATATCAGAACCAGCAGTGGCATGCTGAGTTGCTCTCAGGCTTGGGGCTGACTTCTCTTCCAGGGCGTCTCCTCTGCCATCTGCTGCTTTGCATCCTCCTGATTCCAGGCAGAGATAAGGACTCAATGGAGGAGATTGAGCCCACCCAAATAATCCAGGATAACCTGCCTGTCTTGAAGTTTATAATCTAACTTACATCTGCAAAGTCCCTTTTTGCCATGTAACTTAACCTATTCAAATGTTCCAGACATTGAGATGTGGACATCTTTAGGGAGTTCTTATTAGGCATGTCACATCATTTGATCGTAGGAGGCTCTGAGGGGAATAGAAAAGCATGCAGACAACAAAGAACAGGAATAAACAAAAAATATATATACAAACTTTATTTTTCTGAGACCATTTTTATCCATGTTTTGAAGTTCCATATGTATTACGTGCTTATTCCTGCACTGGGGCCTTTTCTCATGCTCTTTGTCCTGTACAAATGCACACCATCCTTTAGGTACTGCTTGTCGAAAGCATAATGTTTTCAGTCCTGACTAGTGTGGCTCAGTTGGTTTGGCGTCATCCAGCCAATGGTCAGGCACATTCCTAGGTTGTGGGTTCAGTCCCCAGTCAGGTCAGGCTGAGTGTGGGGACCAACTGATCAATGTTTCTCAACCTCTCTTTTCCCTCCCTCTCCTCTCTCTAAAAACAAACAAACAAATATTTTTTTAAAAAACACGGTGTGTTCAGTTTTCTGGGAAGATCCCTCTTCCTACAAGAAACCACTAATATTTACTCAAAACAGTATTGACTTTTTTTTTATTTCTCAGAATCCTTATGCATATAAGAACAGAACCATTAGCACTTACAAATAATTTACTAATATAAATCTCACCTCCTCCAAGTCATTTATGTGATTAAGAGCATGGGATCTATAGCAGTGCCTAGATCTATCCCAGATTATGTCCCAGATCTGCCACTTCCTAGCTGCGTATCTTTAAGCCAGTTAACAAAACTCCTTGTATCTCAGTTTCCCCCTCTGTAAAATAAAACCAGTAAGAGTAACGTCATTGGTTTACGTGATTTAATACTCATATAGTACGCAGAACAGGATCTAGCACATGACAGATGCTCAATAAATGTTAACTTTGATTATTATTGTTAATAATTGTTTAAGTTATTTGAGAATATAGGTTATTCTTTATATTAAATTCAATATGACTGCAAATTCATTCATTGTATCTAATTTCCCCTATATGATTTTGTGTATATGCCAGTAAAAATAGGTGAAAATTAACAAAGACTCACACATATTGATATTCTAAGAGTCATTATTATATATACTGAATTTTATATCAATACAATTTTCTATGAGCATTAATTATAATTTGAGAAGCTTTACTTACCTGGCTCTTTTAAAGTAGGGAAACTGTATTTGATCATCCTAGACTACAATTTTCAAACAAACAGAAATTTCATTTGGGCCTAAATGGTTGAAGCGAAAGCTACATTATTATTGTTGCAATATAATGCAGAGCAGAAAATCCACAGGAAAATAAATGAAGCATCAATGTCATCCTTCCAAGGGCCTTTGGTTCATGAACATTTCAACAACCTTATTTAAATTTCTAATAAGTGGTTTTTAAGTGATGTCTTCTAAAATTAATTGTACTCCATTCTCTTTAGAGAACTAAACTTTAGATAAAATATATCATTATTAGTACCAATGAGAAAATATACCACTTATTCATTCAACTATTATTTATTGAGGTTCCAGATAATGCTTAAATAATAAATGACAGCATTAATCTCCAATCTTTGAAGCAGTATTAGAGGTAGAGATCACTTTACCCTCCCTTTGCAGAGACTCTGAGAAAGCTTGCTTTGGCAATGCCAGATCAACATTCTGCTCTGCAAACTTCCAAGTCCCAAGGGATTTTAGAACAAGATGCTTAACTGTCATTAACTAGCCTAATTTGTTTAGTATCTGCCCCCATCCAGCGCCGAGTCTGTTTTGTTTCACTTTTAAATCTGAAAAACGTGCTGAACAAAGGTATAAATGAAATATATCAATTGTTACATTTTAGGGTATTACTTCTTTTTTCTTCATTTAGGACCCCCCCAAAAAAAAAAACTTAATACAATCATGTATTTTAAATATAGCTATAGCCTTAAAATGTTTTAGCTTCAAGTAATAACGTATCTACTGTCCAATAGCTTAAACATGTGATTATATTAATAAATCTTGAATGACAAGAAGTTCACAGGTTAATTCAGCAGCTCAACCATGTCAGGCCTTTCTGTCATTTATGATTCTCTGGACTCTTCCCTCATGATCGCCAGAGGCTGCTGCAAAGTCCACAGTTGCATATAACTGTGTTCAAAGGCAAAGTTGGGAAGGGAGTGAGTGAAGGGCCAGCTTTCTCTTTTAATTAGACAGGAAACATTTTCCCTCAAAATCCCTCAATAGTGTTACTTCTACATCATTTTAGCTGGAACAAGATCACATGCTTAATCCTAAATCAGGTAAAAAAACAACAACCCATGATTAATATAATTGACCAATCTCTCACAAGTTATACCCTATGCAAAGCATATCTTCCCCCAAATGTGAACAAAATCAGAATTCTGTTTGCAAAACTGAAAGAGGGAATGACTGATTGCTAGGCAACCAGCAACAGCAGGTGCCATTTCTTTAGTACTCTCTCTACCATGTGCTAGGCAGAGTGCTGCACACTCTTCAAACATCTTACAGATGCACCACACTGTCAATAATGTATATAAGTGCTTGTTTAGACATCATGAAACAAATGCGTTATGATGTTAATACTAATCGACACAAGCCAACGCAATGGGTATTTTTGTTTTTTCCATTACTGAATGCTGAAAATAGAGAATATAGTTACCTTGTCCAATATCAACGAATCTCAGCCATCTCAGCAAAGACCGTGAGTGCAGCTGAGACTCAGGCTCATGTCTCCCTGACTCCAGTGCTGGTGTTCTTAATGACTAATACACATTCCCTAAGCGGCACTTGAGGACTGTCACTTAGACTAACTGAGATACATTCTTGTTCCATGTCATTTCCCTTCTTTACTCTCTAACAGTTTTCATATTAACTATTGTTCCTTTGGAATCAGAATTAATATCTGTAAGAACACAATACTGTTAAAAGTATCACATATAAACACAAAAATCTAGTTTCTGACTTCTTGGAGACAGCTGACTAGTGTGAAAATCCAGCTTGGTTTGAGGGGTTATTTTGAAAATCAAAAGGATATGAGCAATAAAATTCTCTCCCTTCCATTCTCTCTCTCTCTCTCTCTCTCTCTCCTGCTCCCTTTTCCTGTCCCCCTCTCTCTTTCATTCACACACACACACACACACACACACACACACTTGACCTTGACCAACAGACAGCTATTGTAGAAACTAAATATAATGTCAGATCCATTGTGTTTGAAATGAATAAACACCTGTCTCTCCAGGCTACAACTCTGAATATACGAGTGTTATTAATGACTGTGAATGTCTAGAAAATGTCTAATAAAACCAAGGTATCTTTCAACCAATGATAGATTAATTGAATTTAATATGGTGGGATTGGAAAAGTCACTGTAACTAATTGCCTTACAAGCAGCGAATGCCTGTAAGTGTGATATATAGTATCACACTTCAGTATTTTAGTTAAGGGTCTTGTTATTAAATTACCTTGAAACATCAATGTTGGAGGGTATAGAGCTCATTTACTATTTATATATGTTCTAAGAAGGAAGGTCACCTTTTCTTTTAACATCTAGTTCTTATATTTTGCCTGTGCCTGTGGCTAATATCACTCTTAAAATAATGCAACCATGATACCTAATGGAACAATAACCATCAATCCCTACAAATATCGGGATTTTTTAATTGATTGATTGCCTAAACTACATTTTGTCACTCAATAGCTTGTAAGCATAATTTGACTAGATGGTGAGGGCTATCTATCATCTCTTTTCTGATATCAAATTGAGCAGTCCCAGAAGAAACATTGTTTATTTGTTCGCAAAATGTCACTGGCACTACATTAGCCCTTATGGTGAAATAAAATAAAAATCTGTCTTCTAAAAGCTGTGTGACTCTCACAAAGATTTAGTGTTTGTCATCTTTCTCCTGAGACCACTTCTAATATTGAAGAACCATGAGTCTATCACGCACATATGTACACCTGTGCAATTCTCTCCATGACAGTTCATTGTTGGGTCAATGTAAAACCAATTGCTAAATATATTAAAGCTTCACAAATATCTTACTGTTTCTAGGAATGAACACAAGAAGTTCAAAACTGAAAGAACTGTAAAGCATTCTCAATACATACCAAGTGCTGTTGTTCTAGACTCTTCGACAAAGTCTGTGTTACAGGTGAGAGTATGCCTTAGTAGCAGTGGTGGGCATGGTAGCCATGACTTCAGATGTTGAAGGGAAAAACAAATAATTACAATAAAAATATGTCTATAATTATTGAATGCCTATCACGTGCCAACCATAGATAGTCCACAAGTATGCTATCACCTCAAAGCCTTACAAAAATCATACAAAGGTAGTTGCTATTTCAAGTTGTCTGAACTGGATTCTCCTAGGTGCAGACTATTAGCCAGTTACTTCACACTGGCTATGTAAATTTTAAAATCAAATTTTGCTTTGGCTTTGTAACTTCATTCTCAATTGTTTTATCAATCAGAAGGAAATTAAACTCAAACCTAAAAAAGAACCTTCTGTTTAATTTCTAAAGCATAAGTATAATTTTAAATTATATTTTCCAACATACAGTTTAGAGTTTTATTTCCAAGTTCTTTCTTCCCTTTTTTAGCCATTTCCATGAAGATATTTTACTTCTGTGTTTATATACATCTGTATTTTCCAAAAAATAAATAAATAAAAATTATATCTGTATTAACAAGAACATTCAGAATAGGGCATGACCATTACCTTGAACCCAGTTGTCCTGTGCAGCGATGCTGCCTGTACTCAGAACCCAATCAATAACATTAGTACTCAGTACATATTAATGACCCTTTTGATATCTTACACCCTGAAACCCACAATTTCATTTGTGACTTTTTTTTAAGATTTTATTTTATTTTTTTAGAGAGAGAAAAGGAGAGAGAAAGAGAGAGAAACATCAATGTGCATTTGCCTCTCGCGCCCTCTACTGGGGACCTGGCCAGCAACCCAGGCATGGGCCCTAGACAGGGAATCGAACCAGCAACCCTTTGATTCACAGGCAGCACCCAACCACTGAGCCATGCCAGCGAGGGCTCATTTGTGACTTTTAATTAGTACTGGTGTGGAAACAAATTAATCAATATACCAAAATCCCCACCGCACCAAAAGAGGTACATATTCTGAGTAATGGCTTAAAATGAGTCCACAAACTAGTTTTGTAAGAAGCCAGATGATAAATACTTTAGACTTTGTGGCTGCTCATATGCTCTTTGTCTCAACTACTCTATTCTGCCATTAGGAGGAAAACAGCCAGTAAATACAGAAACACGTATGTGTGGCTGTGTTCTGAAAACTAGGCAGCAAGCAGCTTTTCTTATATTCCATTCTCATTCTCGTGAAGTTTGAAATATTTTATAAATTCCTATGTGATTCCCCTCTTGACCTATGGACTACTGAGAATTATGTTATTTAATTTCTAAATCTTTTGAGGTTTTCCTAGACATCTTACAGTTATTGATTTCTATTTAATTTCTCTCTGATCACAGAACATACTCTATATCATTTTAAATCTTTTATTTGGTGAGACTAGTTTTATAATCCAGCACATACTCTGTCTTGGTAGAAGCGGTGCATGCACTTTAAAGATGTGCATTTTTCCATTGTTATGTGTAATTTTTTATAAACATTAATTAGGTCAAGGTAAAGTGTTATTCAAATCATATTATGTTTCTGTCTCAGCAATTAATGATTCTTTTCATGGGTGACATTTTATTTCTCTCTTTAATTCTTGTAATTTTTGCTTTGTATTTTGTAGCTTTGTTATTAGATGCACTCACAATTTTTATAATAAGGCCTTCCTATTAATTGATCCTTTTATCAATTTGAAGTGTTTCTCTGTATCTCATAATACTCTATCTTAAAATGTATTTTATCTCACATTAATATAGCCATCCAACATTTTTGTGCTGTCTGTTGCAAGTCTTTATTTTGCCTTCATTTATAAAGTTTATTTTCATTGGTTTTAAAAGTCTGGTTTGACAAAGTAGGGTTTTTTTTTAGTATAAAGATATTATGTCATGCCATACATCATCATTTTTTTCTGAAGAGAAGTTAGTGGTCATTTGAAATTTGAATTGCTGTTCCTCTGTTTGTAATGTCATTTTTATTACAATATCTTAATCTAATTTTTCAAGATTATCTTTTGGTTTTTGTTTTAGCTGTCTGACTTGATGTGTGTGTATGATTTTCTTCATATATTTTTCTTGTTCAGGCTTTGCTCAGTATTTAAAAAATGTAGTGTCAGCACGTAGAAAAGTGCAAAGACATAGTACGTAATCCGTAAACAACTTTTGAATAATAAACATATTTCTTAGCAAAAAATAAAATAGGTTATAAAAGAACATATACTATATATGTTCATTCAATTTGTGCATATCTATGTGCATATGTATAAATGAATGCATATACATAAATACTACTCTATTATAGTTAGGATAGAATCAATTATGCTAATGCAACAGAAATCCCCTAAATAAAACAAATTATTTTCAAAATAGATTAAATTCCTAGAATTTTTAGTGACTGAAGATCCATAGATGACTTGAGTTTTATTCAGCAAATGTATCTGCATGGGAATTGGAAGGCAAAAGGGTAACATAAGTCAATCACAAGAGGCTCTTTTGATGAACACTGTGGAGAGGCAATTAATTATTTTGCAGCAGTTGCACAGAGGTGCTTTTGTCCTTGTGACCTTTTCATTTTCCCTCTATTTTATGAGTCCCTGAAGGCAAGCAGTAATAACAAGATTTTGTCTGGATAATCAATCACATGACAGTTGGATGCCTTCTAGTGTCTACCATGCTCCTGTACTATGAAAACTTGGTTCCTTGATCCTCCTAGAAATTTTACCAGGTAACTCATGCTTTCTGGTGAGTACCTACTTGCAAAACTAGCTGAGTGGATATGTCTGTCTGCTAGTAGAAACAGAGACCAAGAAGACAATAAGGAACACAACTGATTGCCAGCAACAAATCAAGCAATGAGGAAACCTGGATTATTTTTCTGACCCTATGAGTTTGAAGATAGTTTAGATCCAATTGACATTAGAAGATGGAACTCTTAAAAATGGTATTCAAAAAAATTATTTAATTTCATTAAACCTGTGGGCACATGGTAATAAAAGACTTAAAGAAAAGCTCTGGCAGACCAAGAGTATGTCATAACAAATGACTAAGATAAATATGAAGAATTCAAAAAACTGGATGAGGCAGTTCTTGAGGAACCCTATTATAAATGAAATGGAGTTACCTACATGTTAAAAAAGATCCATAGAGCCCTGGCT
>PVJI01018743.1:0-32569 GCA_004026765.1 Micronycteris hirsuta | reverse complement strand
CCATTGTTTGTGGGATTCTTCTTGCTAGCCTCTGATTCTTAAATTGATCTGTCAAGTTCTCTGGAGCAGCGAAGTTAATTTTGTGTCACTGTCTCTGTTTTTTGGGCTGACTCTTGTCTGGGTCCCACTCTATTCTCTTCACAATTCCAGGTTTTAATGTCTCACCTGTGGATAAAGAAGAGAGGGGAAGGGAGAAAAAAGAAGGAAAAGAAAGCAAAAGAAAAGGAAAAAGAAAGATAAAGAAAAAATAATACTCAAATAACATAAAATAAAATATAATAAAAAATATGAGATAAAAAGAAGAGAAAACTAGGAATACCATATGAAGGGAAGGTAGAAGGAGTTAAAAAAAATATAGAAGGACAGATAGGAAGAAGGTTGGGGAAAAACAAACAGAGACAAAGAGAAAACAAAAGAAAGAAGAAAAAAAAAGAAAAGAAAAAGACTTCTGTTGGTTGGCTTCAACAGCTTCTGGTCAGGGCTGCATCAGGCTGGGAAGATATCAGACTTCCCCGGCTTTCTTCCTCGGCTGCACTCTTAGCTGCTGTCCTGCCTCCAGCCGAGTTGCTAGGAATTCGCAGCACCTCCTCTGGGCTGTCTGATCCCCACCCTAAGTCAGAGTTTGTGAGGTCTGTCTCCTTTCAATGGGGTTCGATGTTTTTCTCCCACGGAGGGAGTCTGCAGCGCAGGTCTCCAATCACAGTTGCTGGGTTTTTTCTCAGGCCCTCCCAGAATGAGCTCCGTGCCCCTGTATTTGTTGCCTGCTTTTGTCTCTGGATTCGGAGCTTGCAAGCCTCAGGCCTGGGCGCCCTGTCGGGCACCACCCCCAGCCGCCCCTGACTGGCTTTGCCGGGTGCGTGCCTGGTCCTGGAGTTCCGGACCTGGGTCTCTTGTTCAGTTCAATCTCCAATTCCTCCCGCTGGCATCGCATGCCTCTGCAGACCAGTCCCCACGTACACACCGACCTCCGGACTGCTGGGGGCCAAGGCTCTCCCAACAGAAGCGCGTGTCTGCTTTGGCAACTCTCACACTCCAATCCAGCTCCCTCCCACGGATCCTGGAACAAACCGGGAAGCTGCTGCTACTGGATCCGCAGACCTCTCGGCTCCCCACGAGTCCCTTCCCTCCAAAGCAGACTCCCTACTGGCTGATCTTTCAGTTTTATGCGCAAACCTGATCGCCACTCTTCCTGAAATAAATCTGGGCGATCTCTCCGCTCCTCAGAAAATCAGCTAGATACCCCACCAGTGGGCTGGAGGAAGCCGATCCCACTCCCTCCTACTCCGCCGCCATCTTTTCTCCAAAAATAAATAAATCTTTAAAAAAAAATAAAATAAAAGGAATTCCATGTATTCTTGTAAAAAAAAAAAGAAGTTTTTAAAAAATTTAAATACCCCATATGAAGTGTGACTAATGCACCACTGTACTTGAATTACCTCTGTAGAATTATCAGCAGGTGATGTGGCAGCAGATGCTATGGCACACGCAGGGTCATCCTAACCCAGGCATCCTTCATAGTGGGAGTTTTGACCAGTATCACTCTGAATTTCCTAAAGTCACTTAAAAAACTATGTGATGTGTGAATTTTTTAAGGTTAAGAACTGTAATTTTCATTTTATAGTCAAAGTGGGATGTAACACTAACCAGTCTGTGAGGTCAAAAACATAGTATTTAATAGCAGTGAATTTCAGAGGACTGATGCATTTACAGGAACATCATAATAGAAAGCTTTAATAAACAAACAAAAGTTAAGGGACACTTATGTTAAGAATAATTGAGCCAAAACAAGGCCGACATTTTCTATTAAAAAGAGGAGTTTGATACAAAACGTGCCTAACAGGAGGCTCCCCTACTTACTTTGGAGCAGATCCCAAACAACTGCTATAAAATAGTGACTCAGAGGTGTCTTCTTTACCTCATCTCTTTGTGGGGCATGTAGCTTTATGTTCACTTTCACTCAGTGCTAATTAAAAACTAGTGAGAGAGAGATGAAGCATCTATATGAAGAAAACTGAAAGTCTACTAAATGGCTTAAAAGATTTGAACGAATGCAGGAAAGTACCTTGTTTTGGGGAGATTGGATATCTTAGAAATAACATTTATTTCTTAAATGAATGAGCTTTAAATCTGATGTGATCCTAATCAAAATGCTAATGGGATTTTTGTTAGTAACCTGGGTGGGGTTTTTTTCATTTTTGTTTTTGTTTTTTGTTTATTTGTTTTTGAGAAGGAAAGGATTCATGGTAAAATGACTGAAGTTTATTTTGAAGAATAAACATGGGAGAAGACCAGGAACAACCTGCGAAAGAAGAGTATTGGGGCTGCACTCAAAGTTTATGAAATTCTAATAAAGTTTTATGGTGTCGACATAGAAATCTACAGTTATCTTAGATTGTAGAAAATAAACACGGATATTTGGTACCCTGTTACATGATCAAGATAGCATTTCAAATTAATACAGGTATTTACTTATTCCGTAAATGAGGTTGATACAGTTAACTTGCCATTTGGTGGAGAAAAGCTGGATCTTTTACTAGAACTTCCTGGTGGGTCAAACTTAAAATGAAATAAAATATAATGGAATATTTTCCTAATCTTGAAGAGAGGAAACATCCCATCCAAAGCCATAACAGGGGAAAAAACTAAATTTATATAAAATAAAAAATTGTGTGGCAATAAAAGACCATAATAAAGTCTAAAGACTAACTGGACAAAAAAAAGTCTTTCACATACTTGACAAAGAATATATATGCATTAGTAAGGAAAAAGACTAGCAATTTAAGGAAACGGAGCAAACAATTAGAATAAATGTTCATAGAAAGCTGTGTGTATACACACATAATATATGGCTGCAGACATATATTAATAATATCTAATATAAAGAAGATATGCGTGCCCTGGCTGGTGTGGCTCAGTGGACTGAGCACCAGCCTGCAAAACAAAGGATTGCTGGTTAAATTCCCAGTCAGGGCCCATGGCTGAGTTGCAGGCCAGGTCCCCAGTAGGGGGCATGCCAGAGACAACCAATGTTGATGTTTCTCTCCCCCTCTTTCTCCCTCCCTTCCTCTATCTAAAAAAATAAATAAAATCTCAAAAAAATAAAAAGATATGGGTTAGCCAGGCCATTTTCCTCTTCCACTGTTCTTGAGAGTATAAATTAGTAGTCATTTAGAAGGCAATTTGGTAATTTTTTTCAAAATGTTATATATGCCCACTCAAGGGATTTAGCCCATAAATGCATTAGTATAGTTCACAGAGATATGTGTACACATATATCTGTCACAGCATTGTTTTTAATGGTGTAAAGACTAAAAAACCTCAAGAACTTACCAGTATGGGACTGAGTTAATGATGGTACTTTCATGCAGCGGCATTCTATGTAGTCATTAAATAAAAAGTTAGATGTAAAAGTACTGTCATGGAATGGCATCTGTGATTATTCAGCGCAAAAAATATGCTGTAAACAATTATGTGAAAGATAGGAAGCTCACTTTTTCTATTGACATAAAATTTACATGCAATGAAATACACAAATCGTAAGTGTACATTTGTTGGTTTCGACAAATGCGTATACCTATAGAACCTACTCCCTATGAGTACATAGAACGTTACTGTCACCCTAGAAAGATTTTCCCTAATTAGCTCCTCTCCTCCCCAAAGATAATATCTGTTCTAATGTTTTTTCCTGAATATGTTGCCTATTTTAAAATTTCCTATGTGTGGAATCATATAGCTTACCCTTTTGCATGATAGTTTAGCTAAATGTGAACTGTCTTAAGTTGACACTTATTTTAGTACTTCATTTGTTTATTCCATTTCTCACTTTTGCCACTGTTGAGAATACTGTTGTTTTATATAGTCTTTTTTTTTTTTAAGTTGCTTTTAAGATCTTTATTTTATCTTTGGAGTTCTGCAGTTCACAATGCAGGTGTTTTCTTTTCTTTTTTTTTAAGATATTATTTATTTTATTTTTAGAGAGAGGAGAAGGGAGGGAGAAAGAGCAATGTATGATTGCCTCTCACACGGCCCTCACCGGGGACCTGACCCGCAACCCAGGCATGTGCCCCGACTGGGAATCGAACCGGGACCCTCTGGTTCCCAGCCCGCGCTCAATCCACTGAGCTACACCAGCCAGGCCAGGTGTTTTCTTTTTTATTTCTCTTCCTCGAGATTTGTTGTCCTCCTGAATATGACAGTTTTAGAAAATTCTAATGAATTATCTTTCTTATTTCTCTGTCTTTGCTACCTTCTGGGTAATTTACTTAGCTATATTACCCAAGTCATTGTCTCTCCTCAGCTGTGTCTAATTAATCTGGTCTTTAAACCATTTTGTTTTGTTTATTTCAGTTATATATTTTTTATTTTTAGAAGTTCTGTTTCTTTCCCAGATCTATCTGGTCTTTAAGATAGAATTGTATTCCTTTCTCATGTTTTAAGCTCCCCTTTGTTTACTAATTTAGGATATTTAGTATCTATGTAAGTAATTCCAGTATATGAAAGGCTTGGAAATCTTAACTACTGCTTGCTGTTTCTATTGACTCTTGATTATGGTGGCTTGTTTTCTTTTTTTCCTAAAATGTAATTGTGAATTCAAGTTCATGTAGAAGGTAGTACACATTTGCATTTGCCAGATACCCTATGGCAGACTAACTATACTAGTAGTAATAATCTGAACCTCAAAGGCATTTCAGGAAGCTGCAGTTATGCATTCTCAATTGAAACCTTCCTCCACATCCCATTCGCCTTATTCTGTCCCTAAAACCAAAGCTGAGGTCTACAAGCTTCCTTGTCTCCTTTTGTGAATGGGCAGCATTTTTCTGGTTCACCCTTTCACTGGTTTTATGCAGTGATCTCAGTTTGAGGTCTTCAGTTTAGGTGTGTCCAGGTTCTTGCCTCATGTCACCCAGTAACTGTTGAAACACGAGCCTCTTGGTTATCAAGATTGGCAGAGGTCTCCAGAGTATGTGTATCTTGAGCATTCCACTGTGGTTTTCAGTTCCTGCTTCCTTTTGGCCTAAGACTTTTCTTACTTTGTGAGGAGCGCAGTGCGTTTTTTCTGTTTCTTTCCAGGGTTTCTTACTATGTGCTGTTGGGAGGCTTTTCAGATGATCATCTTTACCATGTTGCCTTAATTGTTTAAAATAAGCATTGCCCCAGTACAAAGGTCAGGTCATTAGTGGGAAAGAGGTAGATCCAGGAGGCATGATAATTACTGTTCATCCTGTAATTCTTGGAATTTCTCTAATAGATATAACCATATATATGGAAAATGAAATATGTACAAAGATAGTACAACATTATTTTAATAGCAAAATGTAGTATGAATTTAAATATTAATAGTGGACTGCCTAAATTACAGTATACCTTTACAATGGAAAAAGAATGAAACAGCTCTTTTAGCTGTGTTTAAGTATTTTGCTACAGGAAGCCGTAGATACCACACCTGGAGACTGTGTGGCTCTGCTTGGATAATATGTCTCATTTGGCTCCATAAATTTGTCCTTTTATTTTCTGACTCTTTGGGTCCGAGGCTTCAGCAGTGAGGTGGGGAATGTACTTTGACTTGTCAATTGGGGAAAAAACAATTATGCGGAGACCTTTCCCAGTAATGTCTGTAGCTTAACTCCAGGCTTGGACTCTTACATGTGGGCTCACCACCCATTTCCCAGAAATGGGCCCAACTTTTGATCTTCTCCCCACACTTTGTTTCCACCTGACCTCAACCCTCATTTCTAAGCAGACCAGCCCTGCTTACCGCTCCTTTACCACTGTCAGCTTAGAACTGCATTTCTAAGTTCCTTTTGGCCCAAGGCTCTTTAGCTCTCTATGGGTCTCTCTTAGACTTACTTATTAAGATAGTAGTTTTGTGCCCATTATTAGACAAAAGTGTGAATTAATGTTTGAGCTTCAGCCTGTTTTAGAAGCTAGCCACTAGATGTCTCTCTTGTAAAGAAATAACCTATTACGGATTCAAAAATTACTTTTTGTTCTTTGGATAAAATTACAATATTCTAGTTATATTGCAGTGATAATATACCCATCCACCTCTGCATTAGGCAGTAGCACTTTTTTCCCCAAAGCAATTATGTTTTTTGCGTGGTGTTTTGTAAGTTATAGACATTTGTACATTTCTGCAAACTGACTCGAGAAAAGAGGAAGCAAGGGAAAATGAAATGATGGGTTTAGCAGTTACGGTCATGGGTGGGGGACAGTGGATTTTCTAGTGATCTTTGGGCGATTACGTAACAAATGCTCCGAACAAATTTGTTAACTGATTGAAAATGTTTAGCTCTTCAGTTTCTCTGCCAAAAAGCAATGATGGGGACTTAGGAAATCAGTGTAAAAGAACAGAAGTCTAATGATTTCCCCAATCAGGTATTTCCTTTCTGGGGCCATGCAGACTTAGGAAGCTCCCGTGGCGCAGTTTCACGGGCAGTGTTCTTTCCCACAGCCGCAGTCGGGCAGCATTCACGGGCGTGGAAAACCAGACTCTGGATCGTTCACTCAAGCAGTCCTTTCCCGGTCAGCTGAGTCTGCTCCATCGGGATACGCCTCTAGAAGGTGTCCTTTTCCTTTGGTTCCCTTCACTGCAGCATTATCAACCATAGGCTCCCGTGCACGCCTGTCTCGTCTCACCCTGGACTACCGGGGAATTCCAGGTGCGCTCGCTACCTTCAGTGTCTCTTCCCCTCAGTCGCTCTTACGCACTGCTGCCAGGTACATCCTTCTAAAACATGCTTTTGTGATGGTGGTCACCTGCTCAGAATCCCTTCATGCTTCTGTGCCCACAGGAGCCAGCCATTAGCACAGGGATGCCTTCACTGGCCTTGGGCTGTCTGAAGCTCTCAGGTATTGTACCCCATTCCATGGCCTAAAAATAACTACCTTTTCTTATCCCCCACCCCCACCTGAAATTGCCACCTTTCAGGAGGTTGGAAATACAGTGTTTCAAGTATTTGTCATTAAGCAAAATAACCTAAAACACCCTCATTGTATTTGCTTTTTGAAAGAAGAATGATATAGTTAATAATTCTTGAATGTTTATTTTATATTAAACATGACAAAATTTAATCTGTTTGTGTAAGGGAGTTTTCTTGGCAAGCTACTCACTTCTCTTTACCTGTTGCCTTATTTGTAAGATGGGGACAATAATAGTGCTATTTTTTGTGTGTGTGTAGTATATGGTTTTCAATCTAGAGTACCTGACAGAATTCAATAGACAATTTCAAAATGTAGATCCTTGGGCTGACCGACAGAATTGCTAATTCACTGGGCTTAGGGTAGAGCTTAGGCATCCTTATTTTTAAAGGCACTAGATGAGGATATGCATATGTGGGGGCTGCGGATATATGGGAAGTCTCTGTACTTTCCTCTTGATTTTGCTGTGAACGTAAAAGGGCTCTAAAAAACTGCCTTTAATTTAAAAAAAAAAAAAGTACCAGATTATTTTGCTGTTTGAAAACCAGTGACCTATGTGCCAGTAAGTCTTTTCTCAAGTAGTTCAGTCAGTGGGAAGACGAGTCAAGTCAGCAAACACGTCATGTAGTGAGTGCTCTGACGGAGAACTCGTGCAGTGCTGAGGGAGCACGAAGGAGGGCTCACTGCTCCAGCCGGTGGGGAGTGTGACTCACGGAGTGCCGGGGACTGGAAAGACCTCCCAGCGAAGACAAAAGTTAAGCAGATTTTTAGAGAATTTTCCTATTCCTCTGAGGGATTCATACTGAATGTGGATCTTCATGTTCAGTCCCTGCTTGATTTCCAAATGTATTTAACTAAACGTACCCAGGATGGTCACTGTTCTTAATCCTAGAATGTCTTCCCCTTGCATATTTCCTGGGCATCTGTGAAAGTACATAGAGTAGCTCATCTTCTTATTTGTCCTCTGCCAGAATTCCTATAGTACATATTTTCTCCACAGTTAATAGGAAACAGATGCTGGCATTTAGTGCTGGTATTCAGTTTTGGGTATGCACAGATCTGCTCTCCTTTCTGCACTCTAGTGTTTCTTAGTAGGGGCTCTATTGGCATTTTCAACAGGACAATTTTTTTGTTCTGTGGGACTTGACATGCGTTACAGGAAGGTTAGCATTTCTGGTCCCTGCCCGCTAAATGCCTGAAGTACTCCCCAATCTTGGAACAATCAAAACTACCCAGCCATTTCCAAATGCTCCCAGCCCCCAAGTTGGTACCACTGCCAGTTGAGAATTGCTTTGCTTTATTAAGTGCTCAAGTATTTATCAATTATTTGAAGCAAAGTGTACTTTTTCATTTCCATCTTCCCCTACTATATCCATTTTCTTAATATATTATCTACTGAAGCCAATACCACATACTTAACCTGTTTCCTATTATTATTATGTAGTTGTGAAGCTAATTTTTAAAAAAGCAAAATATAGTATATAACTGGAACTTTTCAAAGTATTTTCATAATGATGTGAGACATAAAATTTTGGTTTTCATTCTCCTCAATTCCAGTAATTTTAATCCATGCTAAGTAACTACACGGATCCTTTGTATTCACTCTTCCAAAAATATTTATTATGGTACCAGCCCTAATAACATAGATGGATTATTTTTATGAGGCATGGTTTCTTTTATTTTTGAAACATTAAATTTTGATCTTTTAATACTTTTTAAAAGATAAAAATGCCCATGAGTGAGGGATTACATGATTCAGGGGCATCCAACCTGTGGCCCAGGATGGCTATGAATGCAGCCCAACACAAAATTGTAAATTTACTTAAAACATTACTTAGTTTTATTACTTAGATGTGTACATTTCCCACAGGAGTGATCACAAACTTAAAAGATTATCAAAAGGGCTGCTGCATAATTAGGGTTATTGTGTGAGGACATTTTTCCTCATCTGTGGTGGCAGACGTCACGAAAATTCTGCACGGACTTCTTTTGCTCGTCAGTTTGCCCACTAGTGTTCGTGTGTTCGGTGTGTGGCCCCGGACAGCTCTTCTCCCTGTGTGGCCCAGACACGCCAAAAGGTCAAACTCCCCTGACATAGATTAGTTTGTACGCTTGTTTTTTCCTTTAAGGATTTCAAAGTTTGGTATTTCTGCTTTAAATTAAAATAGATTTTACAACCAATAGTGGAGCAAAACACTTTTTTTTCCTGAAATTCCTTCAGTTACAATTTTCTGCTTCCAAATTTTACATTTGACAGTTTATAGATTATCTTCCTTCTCTATTGCTTAGAAGTGGAAGATGAAATGTAGAAAGAATACTTTAATGCCTTGTATTAGTTAGGATGCTTTCTGTTGCGTGAAATAAAAATACCCAATTCAGATTGGTTTGAGCTATAAAAAGGAAGGTGTATTACTGGCTCTCATAATTGAATGTCCAGAGGTAGGATGGACCTCGGGGTTAATAGACACTGTGACTCGAGTATATGTCATCAGGAGCCCAGCTTATTGCTGATTCTCCATTGTATCCTCTATGGGGATCAATCCTCATGGTTGAATCCTCATGGTTATAGGGTGCTCGTGGTAGTTGGGTTACAGTAAATATGCAGGAGTGCCTCCGTCCCAGCATTACTGAACGAGAAACCTAAAATTTACTATGATTGGACCACCTCGGCCACCTACCAGGTCGTGAGCCATGGAAGTATGGTGATGGACTAGGAAGGAGAATGGTGGTACAGGATGGCCAAGTAGACAATCAAAATATCCACTATAACCTTTTAAAAGATTTTTTAAATATGGAGTAAATATCTAATAAAATATGAATGAGATGCTTTTGAATTAGCAGTACAGAAATAGACATGGCTTGTTATTGAATTTCAGTTCGGGAAAGTTTATAATAGTGTATATTAAATTCTCCTGCCACCTTTCAGCTGAATAATGATCTCGGAGGAGTGGCATTTCTTCTTAGTATTCCCTTAGTGTTTCACCTTAGTGTTCTCATCTGTAAAATGAGAAGATGGCATTTGTCTCTTAGAGTTACAAGGATTAAATGAATTCATAAATGAATTTAGAATAATGTCTGACATATAAAAAGCACTTAATAAAAACTGTTGTTATTACTGTTGCTGCTTGCTTGTGCTCTTTGGTAAAAAGATCTACTATAGTTTTTATAACTACAGTAACTTTTTAAATTTAATTATGGTATAGTATTCTGGAGATTAGACATGTGGGATGTCTAGTAGCTTCAGCTTACTTACCTCATGGAGTCACCAGTATTTAAAAATCAGAAGCAGAAATTTCAGGTATATTTGAACTGAACTGACATAATATGTCAATATGCTTTCTCAAAAGTTGGTGAGAAATACTTCCCTTAATAACTACAAGCAATGGCTGAAAAGTTAAGGTCCTGAATATGCTATAGAAACACTTACTAGGAGAGTTAAGTAGCAGGACAATACATCTCCCTTTAAGCCCTTATTTCACTTTTCTTTAAAAACCTTTGTTGGTGGTGCATTGACCACAGAATAAAGTCCATACTATTTAGCATAACATTCAGGACCCTTACATTCTGGTATTAATTCACATATCCAGTTTCATCTTCAGCCTCTAAACACTAACTTCAGTGTAAGTAGAGTTTGGTTATAAGTTCATGATGGAATATTCTCAGTTAAAGGTCCTGTGGTATTCCTCTTCTAAGCTTCATTAATTCAAGACGGTGAATTGAATGTAGAATTTTAACAATGGTAATAATATCAGTAGCATTTTTTATTGCTGTGTTCTGAGCTCCTGGCAGATATTTACACATTTAATTTTACGATATAAATACTGTTGTTCTCCCCATTTTGCTGTGAGAAATCTGAGACACAGAGGAAGTGTGTCTCTTGCTCAAGATCATATAAAATAATAAATTGTTATGAAGAATGGGACTCAAACACAGAGTCCACTTAACTCTGCCCTGTCCTTTCTCTCTGGGCTTTAGAGTATACTGAGTGTTCGTCCTGTGTACAGTGTCAGTAAGGAACAGGGCGTGTTCGTGTGACAGCTGTGTCCTCCTCACAGTGACAGGGAAGGAGAAGGCGCTGCTCGGGGCTGGTGGCTGACTCAGTGCCCTCCACATGGAAAAATCTTTGACTTTGTGATTATTAAAAAATAGCAAATCATTATGTCAAAGATTTATTTAACATGGATATATAAAGTAAGAATTAACTTCTTTTATTAAGTCCCATAATTAAAAGGTTGGAGCATATCTTTATACCTATAAGTACATGTATGAGTATATATATTTTTAATACAAATACCATCATTTAAAATGCATTTTTTTCTGAGTGTGTATAGTTTTGCCTCATCATTATGTAAATCTACCATGATTTATTTAATTAGTTTTCTGATGATACACATTTAGAAATTTTCTAATTTTTTTCTGTTATGAGAAGTAGTACAGTGGACATGTTGTATATATGTCATTATTTCTCCAGTTATTTTGGAAAGATCAATTCCTGGGAATTAAATTGTTAAGGCAAAAAATTTTTTTTGTTATGTGTTTGTTTATAGTTTTTATGAAATTGAACCACCAGAAACTTGCACTCTAGTTTATACTCCTGTCGATAATGAAGGGTGTCTATTTTACCACACCTCCCTAACTTTTCTAATTTTAACATCTTTGTAGATCCGGTAGCTGAAACGACTTCATTTCTATTTGCATTACTTTGGTTAAAAGTGAACTTGAACATCTTGTTGTATCAAGTGCCGTTTAAAAGGATCTGATGACTTTTGATTTGCATCTTCTTCCTTGGAATGATGGTAGCACTCCAGAGGAAAATTAGTAATTTTAAGTCAGCGGTCAGAAGAATAATTGAGCATATGGGTGCAGAACTTTCCCCCAAACTTGTGTCTTCATCCACATATCACTGTCTGGAAACTATGGCGCAGAATGATCCTTAGCAGTTTCTGGTAAGCAGGAGCTAGTTGTTAAATAAGTGTCCCTTATTAACTCACTAAAACCAAATACATATAGAATAATACCTATTTTCCTCATTTAATACACGTATCATCTAAGTATTTCCCAACCTTTTTTCCTTATTGCCTCTCAAAGGGCCCTTTTAGACATTTACTCTCTAATTGCCCTCCACGATATTTTTTTGCCACAGATATACCGTGTATATCTGTTTGTGTACAGTGGCCTTTTGGAGAGTCACAAACCATAATATCTGAGATTATTTTTACCCTCCCAAGACCAGTTTTCACCCACTTTGGGGTGATGCTACCCCCATTGAGAATGCATGGGGGGGGGTGTTGATATTTGAGAAGGAGGAGGAAAGCTTTGTAATGCATGACTCGTTACTTCAGTTTCATGGGAGTGAGGGAAGAGAGAGGTCAGTGTTTGCGTTTCTTTGTCAGGTTGCCCAGAAGGGAACATTAGCTTCAATAATTGTCACCTTCACTGGTCTGTTATCAAAGTTACCTAGAATATTCTGGATACAGTATTTTATTCTTGAGAATTTTGATAAATATGGCAAGGACACAATGACATTTTCATAGTGGTAGACATTTTGCTGAATTTAAGAAAGAGTGATCCTAATGCATTAGGAGTAATAGTAAATGTTTAAACTTCTATCTCGGTGGTTCTCAAACAATGATGATATTGCCTCCCAGAGGACATTTGCATGGGAGCATTTTTATTTGTCACAACCGGGGGAATGGGTATTAATAGTGACACCTTACACATAGAGACCTGGGATGCTACTAAACATCTTGTCATGTACAGGACACTGTGTTCTGCCCACCTCCTCATAAAGGATTATCTGGTCCAAAATGCCAGCACTGCCAAGGTTGTCAAACCCCTGCTCTAACCTAATGATTCTACCTGTTGGAATCTGTCTTTAGAAAATACAGAGGCAATTTTACATACACGTAAAGGTAGGCATTGAAGCATTAACTTCAATTTTTTTCCTTTACAAAGTATGTTCTTTTAGAAGACATGAAAATAGCAAAATACATAATTACTCACAGATCCCTTCACAAGTAATGTTTTTGGGATTCCGGTGTGTATTTTTTAAGTGGGACATGTATCACATATAATATGTACTTATGAAATGTGGGAAACTTAATTCTTTTAGACTTAGGAAGAGATTTGATTGGCCATCTCAGGACTGCATCAATTTCAGGAACAGCAAAAAAAAATGGAAACTAGGTTAGAGATAATTAACTCACTCATTTTAGGAATGTTTTATACAACCAGCGCTCTTTAACCACTTCTTTACTTAAATCTTTTACTCTGAATACTGCCCCAACCTCCGCTGAGTTCTGAATTACTATTCTTAAATGCCTCTTATACTATTATAGACTAAAAAAGTACAGGAAATTTTTCCATGAAGTTGACTTCCAGTTCTGTTTACCAGTGGAGGTAAATGATAGCCCCATCATTGGGGATATGCTTTTATTTTATTTTTTTAATATATATATATTTTATTGATTATGCTGTTACAATTGTTCCATTTTCCCCCCTTTACTCCCCTCCGCCCCCATCCCCCCCATTCCCCACCCTTTAGTTTTTGTCCATGGGTCATACACATACGTTCTTTGGCTTCTACATTTCCTATATTATTCTTAACCTCCCCCTGTCTGTTTTCTACCTGACATTTATGCTACTTATTCTCTGTACTTTTTCCTCCTCCCTCCCCCTCCCCTTTTGATATCTCTCCATACCTCATATAAATCCCTTTAACATTTCATATAGTAAAGGCTGTGTGATGATGAACTCCTTGAACTTGACCTTATCTGAGAAGCACTTTATCTGCCCTTCCATTCTAAATGAGTATTGGGTGTAGGTCCTTGCTTTTTGAGATTTGAAATACTTCTTCTCCAGCCCCTTCTTGCTTGGAAGGTCTCCTTTGAGAAATCCGCTGAGTCTTATGGGAATTCCTTTGTAGGCAACTGTCTCCTTTTCTCTTGCTGCTTGTAAGATTCTCTCCTTATTTTTAATCTTGAGTAATGTAATTATGCGGTGCCTTGGTGTGTTCCTCTTTGGGTCCAACTTGTTTGGGACTCTCTGAGCTTCCTGGACTTCCTAGAAGTCTATTTCCTTTGCTAGATTGGGGAAGTTCTCCTTCATTATCTGTTCAAATATAAGTTCAATTTCTTGGTCTTCCTCTTCTCCTTCTGGCAGCCCTATGACCCGGATGTTGGGTCGTTTACAGATGTCTCGGAGGTTCCTAAGCCTCTCATCATCTTTTTGAATTCTTGTTTCTTCCTTCTGGTCCACACTGTTGGTTTGAGTCCCAGTTTCCTTCTTTTCCCTGTTGGTTCCCTGCATATCTTCCCTCGTTTTCTTTAGCGTATCCTTCATTTGTTCATTTATTTGCATCCACCTTTCTTCCAATTTTGTGAACATCCTGATTACCAGTGTTTTGAACTGTGCATCTGATAGGATGGATATGTCCTCGTCCTTTAGTTGTAATTTTTCTGGATCTCTGTTCTGTTCTTTCATTTGGGGCATTTTTTTTTCCTTCGGGGCACCTGTTACTTTAAGGGGCTGAGCCTTAGATGTTCTCAGGTGCAGGGCAACCTATGTCGCTCTGTTGTGATGCTTCCTTTGGGGGTGGGACATGGGAGGGAGCAATGGCGCTTGCTCCGTTTACCTCCGGCTTCCAATTACCCTCGCCCCAATAAGCTCTCCTGTGAGGCTGGGAGCTGCTCCGGTGCCTCAACCTCCCCGGGTGCTTTCAACAGGTGGTCCGGGGCTTTTTTTCCGTGATGGTGGGTTGTGATGGTAGGTCGCGTGGTCTGCTCTGCTCCCTATCTCCTTCTCCCAGACTATCTGTGCGCAAAAGAGGGACTGCCTTTTCCACCAGTCTCGGCCCCACTGGTTCCCACTGGCCTCTCTGGGTATGCTGGCTGCGGGCTTCACTGGTTGCTTGGGCAGCGTTTTGGTCAGGCGTGGCCGCTGTGAGTCTCTCCCGGGCAAACTGCCCTCTCGCTCGGCTCGCGCTGCTCCGTCTGGCTCCACCCTGCTTACCGGTCTGTTTGAACGTGTCCTCTCCAACTTCTTGGGTGTTGGACTTCCACTCAGTTCAATTCTCTGTCCATTCTGGTTGTTGGTTTTGCTATCGAGGTGGTTGTTTATCCTCTCTGATTGTGAGCGGAGGCTCAGTGTGTCCACCTACAGCTCCATCTTGGCCGGAAGTCCAGGTGCTTTGTTCTTAAAAGGGTGATTTACTTCATGACTGGCTCACTGTGGGGGGAGGGGGCAGCGGTGGAGCGGGGTCTCAGGAGGCAGAAGCAGGGTCGCTGCTGCAGGAAGCCAGTGGCGGCAAGAGTGGGGCGATGCCGCAGGCTCTGGGCTGGGAGGAGGGGTGTCCTGGCAGTGCAAAGCAAGGGAGGCAGGAGTGGAGTCCCCGCTGCGGGGTACTATAGTGCTAGGGAGGAGCACAAAGGCTTTGCAGGCATGTTAGGAGAAAGCCTGTGGCACTGGTATGTGCCTTCATCACGTGACTCTATTTTTTTCTTAACTGTGATTTAATATGTAAGAACTAATGGTAAAAAATTGGAAGCATTCATAATATCTAGAGATTTGACATTCTTCATATAATGGAACACTGTACAACAGTAAATAAACCTCTAAAGCATAATGTAAATGAAAATAAGGCATAGAATATTTAGAGTAAAACATTGAAATAAATGTCAGTATCATACATAATACTGCACTGTTTATAGGCAGATATAGATATATGCGTGGTATATAACCATAACGAGTATAGCAAGAATACACACCCACCCTCAAGATAGTAGTTGCCTCTGATGATAGGAAGGGAATTGGATCAAAGAACAGTACAAAGGATCATTAACCTATTAATAGCCTTTTATTTCTTAGAAGAAAAAAAATCTCAAACAAAATGGCAGTATGCAAATTGGTTAAATTTGAGTATGAGTACATTGAGTATTTTTTATATTATCCCTTTTTTCTTTGCTTTTGAAATATTGCAAGATTACATGTTTTAAAAGTAAATGTACTTTTCAAATTTGTTCATGTTTGAACTAAGGCCAAATAGAGAAAGATTTTTATAATAGTCATAATATAGCTGTGTATGTATAATAAAATAGTAACAAATGACTTCCTTATAACCACAAATAGTTAACTACAGCAAATAAAATGATTTCCATGGGCTTTTCTCTCGTTTCTGGAACGTCGTGTAGTTTCTGAAGGTATTTAGGGTCTACTGAATGTTAAGAAAGGTGAATGGTTCTTAAAATTACTCAGGCAATGATTGGGGTGATTGAGTGTGATGTACAATTCTGTAAGATGACAAGTTAATAATTTTCCCCCTGTAACTTAACATGGAAAGGCAAATATGTTTAGAAAGAAATTGTTGTGCATTAAGATTAAAAAATCAGTTTACTTCTTATAAAGAGAAAAATGTGATATCTTTTAGCCTCTTGATGGTGATACTGTACTATTCCAGTTTCACAGATAACAAACATCGTGAGCTATTTTCTTTTGGAAGAATTATTTATTTGAAACCAGTAACTGTTGTGTTTGAACTTAGAATTTTGTATAAAGGTTTTTGCCTCTGAGATTTTACACATCTGACCTTTAAATAAGTAAAAGGTGCTATACAGCTTTGTCC
Organism: Micronycteris hirsuta; assembly: GCA_004026765.1. NCBI lineage: Eukaryota > Metazoa > Chordata > Mammalia > Chiroptera > Phyllostomidae > Micronycteris > Micronycteris hirsuta. The sequence continues at coordinate 16,032 of PVJI01018743.1, read as the reverse complement.
TATCAAAATAATATTAAATGTGCTTGTTTCTTGTGTGATGCATGGCACTACTGACATCTGCATAGTCAAGCATATTCTTGTCTTGTTGGTGCCAAAATCTGTCTTGTTATTAAAGAAAAATTTCCATAAGCAGATCTGTGATAACTTACCCTAGTAGAAGGATTTTTACTTGATTTTATGGTCATTGTCTTCTAACAAAAGTTTGACTAAATCATATAAATGTTTGGTGGGAGATATTCTACCAGATTATATTAAATGAACATTAGATTTGAGGGCCATGTTGCTGAGAACAGATTTGTAGGAGACGCTGACCATTGCTTGGACGTGCTACTGGCCGTTAACTTGCAAGTGTGTTGTTAGAAATTTCTAAGGAAAAAATATGTAAACCCATCATGTAGTGAAGATATTTAAGTTTCTGTGATGGACTCAAATGTTTGAGCATTAAGTATTTTTTAAAAAAGAATGATGTCTAGTGTCACCAAATTTAGATATATTAAATAGAACATATGGTTCTTTTTCTAAAATCAGACATTTAGTAAATTATGATTGTTGATCTTGTATGTATCAAAGTTTAGACTTGAAAACAAAGGGACTCTAGCTTGGAGTGCATTCTGCTTAGCAACCAACTTGTTGTCTGCTGTTTTGCTACTGAATGCACGTACTCATGGCTCATGAGTGTATCTGCAGCCAGCTGGCCTCAACCGGACAATACTTCATTCACCTAATTTCCAGACTAGTCAAGCGAAGACATCAGCTCATTGTTTTTAGTCATGAGGAAATTTATTTGTAAACTTCAAGTAGTAGCACACTGATCTCAAATGCCCCTGAACTATGAGAAGTTGCTTCTAATTCAGGAATGTCAAGTCCTTGGAATTCAGAACTGCTTCATTAATTTTTTTTCTCTTTAAAAATTCATGCAAGTGTATTGTTTGAAAAACATGGCCTCTAAAATCCTAGAAAGGAGATTATAGCTCTGAGTAGAAAATATACGTTAAAATCTAAGAATTCTTTTAAAATTTTTATATGAAAACAAAAATTTAGGAAGTTTGTGTTCAGACTTTTATTTTGTACTTGATCCTCATGATTATTTTCTCTCTTAGAAAGCAGCAGTTTTGCTGGCATGTGAAGCTTCAGTTTCCTCATAGTCAAGCCGTGTACATAGAAAAAAGGTACAGTATTGCTACTGCCTATGGAGAACTTACTTGTTTTTATTACGTGTCCGTATTTAAAATAAGTCGTTAACCTGGGGAACACCTTTAAGGCAAAGGATGTTTACGTCAGCACAGAGAGCACGCAGTAAGGAGAGAGATGGAGGGAGAAGGAAGAAAGCGGAAAGTGGTCTTAAAGCTGGGAAGCTTAAAGTAGGAAGTGGAAAACGACCCAAAATGCTACTAGGCAAAGAGATTACCACTATTAGTCATGTGTGTCCCACAAAAAATACGTTATTTGAGGTATGTACATAAGTGTACTCATAACTGGAATTAATTTGTATAAAGTGTTTTATGTTTTTTCCATTATTATGAACATTTCCAGGTATCATTTAAAAGTTTTAATGGTTGTATACTATTTGATTCATTGGGTTATAAAAATATTTAAGTTGATTTTTAAGTAATATATTTAACATATATGCGCATGATGTATAATTCCTCTTTCTCACTGTCATATAGATTTAAGTGGAATACTTTCTTATTTAAAGGTGCACACCAGACTAGAGATGGGAAAAGGACTTAAATTTTACAGATAGGACACTGTAGCACATTAGTACATATGAATATGTATAAATGTTTGGGAAAAGTTACTAATTCAAAACAGTGTCTTAATTTTGTTTCTACAGCTTTATAGTTTAAAACAATGTGCATACATATAGGAAAGTTGGGAAACCTAAAATACTTTGTTTCCAGGGAAAGTAGTAGCAAGTTTTTAGCCTGGCCTTATGATTTAGAATGAATAAACTTGCACAGGCACTGGAATCAGTATCATCTGAAACTTTTTTCCAGATTTTTTATTTTTGCAACTTTCAAATATATTTCATCCTGACTTCTTTCTTTTCATCTTCGAGCACAGGTGTGTGTTAAAAGAGGCTTCACATTTTTATAATTAATTTATAGGGAGCTTCTCAAAATAATATTTTTTTAAGACTTTGTTAAGTAGGTCCAAGAAGTCTTTTTGAGCTATTTTTCTAAGTAATTTTTGCTTAACAAGACATTATATTTTGCCAAGATTAAAATAAAAGGTCTGTGTTCAGTTACTTAAACAAAAAACCACAAGACTTAGTGATTCTAAGTTAACACCTTCAGTAGAAAATTGTAAGTTTTGTTTTTGTTTTTTTTCTTTGTTGGGAAGAGTACCAGATGATAAAACTATTCATGAAATTTTAAGACCATACATTGACCCAGAAAAGTCTGATCCTGTAATCCGTCAAAGGTATGTTTTTAAAATCTTGTCACTTTCTGAAATTATTTAAAATGTGGAGATATTTGTTATGTGCATATTTATTATGGAAAGTTATGACTATTAGAATGTGATGTGTCAATGGTTCCTTGGTTTTCACTCAAGACTTTGTCAGTCAGAGATAATGTGTTTGGATAGTAATTAACAGTAGTTCATACTTAGTCTACTGTGTCCCAGATACTCTTTGAAGCAGATAATAATAAATGGCTTAATTCATTTAATCCTCACATTAGCCCATTCAAGTAGATTACTGGTATTACACCCATTTCACAGAAGGGGATACTGAGCCGTAAAGAGGTTAAGTGACTTCACGTGTCTCACAGGCAGGGAAGCTGGGACGCAAACCCCAGCAGTCTGGAGTCAGCGTCTACACTCTTAACCCTGAAACTAAAATGCCTTTCAAGTCAAACCAAAAACTGAAAAGTAGGAGTTTCCAAGTAACTGTTACAGACAGGAAATCCTGTTTCAGCCAAGTCTTCGTAAAATTAAGTAAGATATACTCTGTCTCCTGTCCAGAAACACAGCATGGACAAAAATAATTAACATAGCCCAGTGGAAAGAGTCAGTAATGAATGTCTAGGTTAGAATGGCTAGCTCTTTTCCTTACGAGCTATGTGATCAGGAGCAAGTTACTTAACTTCTGGGCCTTAGTTTTTCCCATTAGTAAAATGAGATAGATAATAATCTACTAGATACGGTTGTTAGGAAGCTTAAAAAATAGTATCTATAAAGTTCCTCGTACAGGGCCTAGCACGCAGTAAGCAGTGCTTTAAAAAGTAAACTGCTATTAGAGTATAAATCATTAGTGTTCCTGGGCAGGAACCCAGTTGACTTTCTTCTTACCACATGGTACCTGCTTGGGATATGAATGCTTGGTTTGGTTCCAGAGTAACCTGGTGTTTGAAATTTATACTGCGTGGGTTCTAAACTGTGTGATTTAGTTTTAGTTAAGTCTTATCATCTACTTTTGATAAAAGGTAGTGTCCAGACTGAATGAGATCCATGTCACAGATCAAACAGTGTCCCGGGATAGGAATAATAATTGAGTTTCATTCTGATTACTGATAATCCCGTTGTTACCATTGGTCATGTATTTGGCAATAAAACAAAATACCTGCCACTAAGTAGAATACATTTTAAAATAAAATGAAATAGCAAGATTAATTTACTGAAATAATTATTTTTTAAATTTAAGTTACTTAATTGTACGGAGAGAAGAGAGGTAATTTTTTTTTTTAATTCAGATCCTTGGTTAGAATATATCTTTAAGCCTTTCTCTATGCTTGTATAGATAAATTTTAACTCAAATTTTTACTCATAAACGGTCCTCCATGGACACTATTTTGACATATATTAAAAATCAGTTTTGCTTTTTCAATGTGACATTTTTATTTCAGGTTGAAAGCCTACATTCGCTCTCTGACTGGGGTCCAAATTTTAATGAAGGTTGAAAATATGCAACAAAATTTAGTAAGGTAAAATTACTCCCACCCTATTTCTTTAAATATTTTATAATTCTGCAATATAATTAAGTAACTTAATTAGCTTAAGTAGCTAGTTATACAAATTATCTGGTTATAAATAAATCCTAGGCTTTAAAAAATGACTCTCAAATTAAAATTTTAAAATAATCACCATTATAAGATGAATTCAGTTGAAAAATCACCCTGGTTGGAATATTTTAAAATGACATCATGTGCAACTGAAAGATTTCTAAGTTGCATTTTAACTTATTTCAATAAATATTCTCTGCAACAGAGTTCCACTTGTTCCAGAGTTCTGGTGTTCAAACTGTTCCTGGAAATAGAAAAATTCTTGTGACCAACTGATCATTGCATGTATTGCAGTGGAAAGAGCACTGCGTACAGATGTGAAGGGAGCCAGGTCCTGACAGACCGGAGGATTTGATCAGGTCCTCGGCAGCACTGGGCCTGTTCCTTCTTGAATGGAATGAAGTAGACTACACTGAATGATCTCTGAGAGTCCCTGCGGAGTCTCCTAAAGTGCCCGTTGTGTGTCAGCATACTGAGTTGCAAAATACTGATCTTTTAAGGCTTCTAATGCTTTTCCCATTCCTATTGTTTAATTAACAAACTAATATATCCAGTTCAAACTAGATCTGGTTGGTCTTGTCTACAATTCAGTCTGCTGGTATGGCTTAGAGCTTTGAGAGTCCAAGCTGTGAAAGCAGAGTGGCTTTGAATCCCAGCTCTGCCTGCTACCAGTTATGTTAAATAAATTGTATCACTTCACTTGCCTTAGTTTTCTCATGTCTAACACGGGGGTGATAATATTGTCATGAGAGATTAGGTTAACTCATTTTGCACATGGTAAGTGCATGCTTTTGTAACTACTACTATTACTACTGTAGATAAATGGATTCTTACAAAAGGTCTGCACATAAGATTATAAGATTTTATAACTAAGAATGGATATAAACATGAAATCTTGACCACTTCTCTTGCCAATATATCTCAGATACTCCTAGCTTTATATCATTGTTCATGGTTCATTGATGAAAAATTTGAATTTTCTATCACATAGTCCTTTCCTCAGACTTACTAGTTCAGTATATTTACTTGCAGTTCATTGCTTAACCACTTTTTCCCCTAAAAGATTGGGAGGTCCCAAATAAGAGAAGAATAGAAAATTCTGTGGTTTCTGCAAAGATAGTTATCCAGAGTTACATCCATGTTAACCAAAACCAATTATTTCTGAAATCGGTAATCACTTATATTTAACAAAATCGTAAAGCGAATTCCGTATAACTCATGTTTAAACAAAATAATTTGCATTGCTCCTTTAGAATTTACCTTTGGCCAGTCATTAATGTTTTTCTTCTTTTATTATCTGTTTTCTCTTCCAAATTTAGTTCCTTTCTTAATTTACACCATATTTGATCTAGTCAGTTCATGTAAATGTTACTCATTTTTCACACCGTGGTGCATAATTGATGAGTATATTATGGCTTCAGTCTCATGAGCCTGCTAAGAGAACATTGTCTGAGGGTTTTTATGAAAAGTGAAATTGCTTTTGGATAGTTGTCGCATCTCCGCTTCCCTAGGCCATGGAACTAACGTGTTTCCCCAGTCTTCTCCCGACAACCTGGCAACACGTCCAACCATTCTAGTGCTTCGGCACCGTTCTGAGCAGTTGCCAACTCCGTGTCAAAGGCTGCTGGTGTGGGGATGATACACAAATGGCTCCAGAAGGAATGGAATGGAGTTGGTGTAAGCGCTATCCATCTCAGTTCAGGAAGTTCTCATTCTTAAATGCAGTAGGAGAGTAAAACTGATTGCCTCATCATTTCCTCTGTGTGCGCTTATCTGACCCTGAATAATTACAAATAATAGCCACAGGCTACTGTTTTAATGGCTCTATGAGTGGGATTATTTATTTTATTTTTTAAGTAGATATATATGTATTTGAAACACCGAATTGCTTTCATAGAATTACATTACAAGTAACTATTTTTGGCATCAACTTGATCACATTCACCTTATTTACCTCTAGTCAGCGAGATAATTAAACTTCTTTACCAAAGTTAAGGAAAATAACCTATATCATTTTGGTGCAATTGCTAAGAACAAAAGGTTTTGGGGGGGGGGTTTGTTTGTTGTAGTTTTGTTTGTTTTATTTCTATTTTTATTTTCCTTCATTAACCTGAAAGGGAAGGTTTGTTATATTTCCATAGTAAATCAAGGGAAATTGGACTGTGGCCAATGAAGAAATGTGTCAACTTACTAAACCAGTTAAACTTGAATCTTTGGCAAAATGTTCTCTTCCAAAATTCAAGGAAACCGAAATTGTATGTGATAAAGGGTAAATGTAGGATGCCAGCTATTTTAAAGTTTATGCTATAAGACAGACTGCTTGGGCCCAGATAGCATCCATTTATCTTATTTATTTATTTTTAGAGAGGAGGGAGAGGAGAGAGACATTGATATGTGAGAGATACATTGATCAGTTGCCTCTTACACACCCCCTAACTGGGGACCTGGCCCACAACCCAGACACGTGCCCTTACTGAGAATTGAACCTGTGACCTTTCGGTTCGCAGGCCAGTACTCAATCCACTGAGCCACGCCCACCAGGGAAATAGCATTCATTTTTATCCTGGAAATACATATTATAAATTCATGAAGAGGCAAAAGGGATGGAGATCTCAACTTGTCCTAGCATACCTGGGTTTTCTTGGAGTGTGGCAGAAATGTATGACATGACCCAGGTGTAGTGGTTGGGAAAACCATTTCTTGCAGTTGCACAAGAAGAAGTCAGGGTACGTGGAGGCCAGAACACAGGAAGGTGCCAGCAGATCATATGGTTTATTTTAACAGAGTCAAAGAGGGTAAACCCGAACCAAGAAAAAGGCCAAAGAAATGCATTGAAATGAAGGTCAGATGATTCAACTTCAGGCTTCATTTTCCTTGGGTCCTTTACTTTCTCTTATTTCACAGCCTTCCTTCTTTAGGAAACTAGTGAGGACCAAAGTTGGGCCTTGGGTTTATCTTTATCTCCAAAGGGGAGGAAATGATAGGTTAATAAAGTGAAAGATGAATGCTTTTAACTTTAAGGAATACCTAGAATAGGCTGTACTGATAGCAAACCTGAGCCAGACTGAGCAACGTGAAAAGTACTTTGACTTCACCGGATCTGGGTAGAAACCTTTCCTCCAGATTTCCCTATTTGAGGTGTTTACATGAACTCAGTGTGACATATGCAGATACCACCAAAGAGGAGGAAGCAAGTGGTTACAACTTAGGTCCAGGAATTTTTGACATAAAAATTGCCACCTTACTTAATTTTGAGTAGAGATGGCATCACTTGAAGGCAATAAGAATGTCGGAAACTCTTACTGGGGTAGCTTTTATCCTGAGGTGGCCCTGCGCTGGGGCAAGGTAGATCCTTACATTTCCGAGTAAGTCAGCCTCGAGATACAGTTATCCTAATTTCTACAAAACTTCCCAGTACTATAAATATTTTCTAATCATGAATAATAAAATTAGATGTTATGGGGATACATTTAGAAATAGATTTTTATTTTATTTTTTACTTAAATATTTTAAAATCATAATGTTCTCCAAATAATACACTCATAGGCAGGCTAGGATGAGCATTTATATTTGGTTGTATACTTAATTACAGTTATACCATAAAGGAAAGTACATTCAGAGAACATCTAAGGTTATTATAGGTTATAAAATAATGAGGTTTCTAATTTAAGATAAGTATGTAAATAGGAAGATTTTATTATTTCCTAAAAAGTGCTTAGAAGGCAAAAACAAGTAGTTTCCTTATAGTTGTAGGATTTTAAATGAATGATTTAGAGTGTTCCAGTAATTTCAGAGTGAAGTCTTTTTACCAAATACTTGATGTTTCCAATTTCCACTGGTTGTTTTTTCCATTTTTTGAGGGTTTATAACAGTCATCTCATGATATACCTGATCAGCTAGAGTAATCTTAAATGTTTCCCAGGATTTAGCTTTTCCATGCACAACTTTTATTGGTAGATTTAAGCGATCATGAACACATGTCTAACCCTAAGAAATTTGCTGTTGATCTGTTTGGGAGTTTCTTTCCAGAATACACAAGGTTTGAATTTGCATCTTCTTATAAAAGCTAATATGCTTCTTAAGTAAAATCATGTATTCATTCAGCAAGCACTTAGTGAGTATCCACTATGGTGCAAGTACTGTTCTAGACATTAGGGTGATATCAGTCAGTAAGGAATACCATTCTTGCTTCTGTGGCACTTACCTTCCCAGTGGAGGAGAATTCACGTAAGGTGCTTGTGTTAGCCAGGCCACACTTGCCCTCTTGTCACATCATTTCTTACCAGCTTTCTAATCTCAGAGTGTAAATGAATGGTTTTGAATCAGAAGGGCCTGTGTTGGTGATGCCAGGCCCGCACCGCTGCTCCCTAAGCTGTTGCTGACCGATGCGTTCACAATACTCCCAGGTTTGCTACTGTCCATGCAATTGTAATTTTTCAAATCTATTAAATTTTAGGTCTCTGTTAATATTTTGACTTATTAATGTTGATTTATTTTCATAAAGAAGTTCAGATACACTTTCTACTCTATGTTTACTTTCCTGCTTTGATATTTATATAAAATCTTGGTTTTGATAAGGATGTGGTTTAAGCTTTTGTGGGATGATTTTTTTTTTTGCAAATTTACTCAGAAACCATTAATTAAGCACATTTAATTTTCCATGTATATAAATAAAAATTGGAGTTTATACAAGAATGAATAGGCTACAGTTCTGCTGAAGGAAAAACAGACATGAAGCCAAGGTGACTGAAGTTCCTGGCATGGACCTGCTTTCTGACAGATGGGCCTGTTTTCTGGACAGGTTTAGGGCATGTTGAGTTTCAAGTAGAAGTGGCATCATTTTCAGAAACGTTTTCCAAAAAAATGGCCTTTTCATACTAATACTTTATAGTAATATAATTTTTTCAGAATATATAATCTATGGAGAAGTAGGTCTTATTTTTAAAAATTCCAGAATTGACTTGGTGGACCCCAAAAGTTTCACCATGACAAGCACTAAATTTATTGAATCACTGTTTCTCAAAACTAACCCATATTATGCAATGTTCGAAATAACCTTCTTTTATTCAAAAACCTATATCCAAGTAGATTCTCTGTAAAGGATAGATTATTCTCTAAATTTGATACAGACCCTGGGAAGTCACTAAGCCTCTTTTCTCCTGTCTGATGGTGGGATCGGGAGGGAAACGCTGCTGCGCTGTTGCGAAGAAAACTGTGAGATAACGCCTGTCAGCTGCTCAGCACAGCGCTCGGCACGCAGCACAGCGCTCTCAGGAAATACATGTTACTCGTGTTACGGAGTGCAGCATTCAGGTCGACATCCTGCTGATGCGACTCTGAATATGAGTTTTTATTGTTTTTTTAATCTTAGCAATTACTTCCTTAGTAAAAGGAGGAAATGTTTAAGACAAAAAGTTCCATATGGCTGGCAGTTGACTCTGTTTTGTATTTTTTTAAAAAATAACTTCGTTCAGCCAAGTAATTTCTTACATTTTTGGGACATATTCAAGTTCAATATTAGCTACACAGCACTTCAAACAGACCACTAACCACAAAGGAGCAGGTACCCAATCATGCTAGTTTTACATTTATTTTGACATAAATGGGATATTAGAAGAACATGAAGTTTCAGGAGCTTGTTTTTTAATGATATTGTCAACTGTCATTTCTGTACAAATGACTTGCTAAATCTAGATATACATATTTTCAACCTTTCTCCCAAGCTCCAAATCCTGGTTTGCAGCTACCTTCATGTACACATCTCATTAAACCTTAAGCTCTACATGTCTAAATCTCATCACACTGCATCCATTTCTCTGTGTGTATGGTTTTTTTTTTTTGTTGTTGTTGTTGTTGTTTTTAACAAATCTTTCTTTTTAAAGATTTTATTTATTTATTTTTGGACAGAGGGGAAGGAAGGGAGAAAGAGAGAGAAATATCAATGTGTGGTTACCTCTCACGTGGCCCCCACTGGGGACCTGGCCTGCAACCCAGGCATTTGCCCTGACTAGGAATCAAACTGGCGACCCTTTGGTTCCCAGCCCACGCTCAATCCACTGAGCTACACCAGCCAGGGCTTGTTTTATTTTAAGTGAGGATTAAATTGAGCTGGTTGTGTTCCTGGCATCTAGTAAACAGTCAACAAATGCTAATTTTCATTCCTTGTCATTGGCACCATCATTCTCCTAGTGAGCGAGGCACAAGACCTTAGAGCCATCTTTCACTGTTCACTCACCGCCTTGCCTGCGTGGCCCCCGCCCACAGCGGCCTTTCTGTACACGCTCTCCTCTCCGTGCTTCTGAGCAGTCTGCCGTTCGTCCGTGTCTGCAGCGGAGCCTGTCTCTCTCCCCCACGGGGTGTGATTTTTTATCCTTTGAGCATCAAAAAATGTTCTGTACTGCAACCTTATGTCTTATATTTTATCGCATTAAAATCTGTTCCGTATGATGATAAACTCCTCTTTGAAGACAGTGACTGCCTTAGGTATCTTCATCTTTTTATAATATTTCCTGCAGTGCTGTGTTAGTGACTTCCCCATAGTAGGAATTCAGATAGTGCTTTGATTCACTTAGATAAAGTGTGCCTCCTGTGTGCTAGGTGTCAATACCACTTTAATATTGTAAAGCATGGTTTGGACAACTTTTTCTGTAAATGGCTTTTGACTTTGTGGGTCATGAGGTCCCAATTGTCAACCCTGCCATTGTATTATGGCACATAATCAGCTGTAGACAATACGTAAATGAGCGGGTGTGACTGGGTTCCAGTAAGACTTGATTTACGAAAACAGACAGTGGGCTGCATTTGGCCTGCTGACCATATTTTACCAGTCCCTGCACTAGAGGATTTTTTTAATTAGTCATAAATGACTTTATATCATTTAACCAGTTGGGGGCTTCAGTTCTCAATATGTAAAAACAGAAAAAGAGAGAAATACTATAATAGCTACCCAGTATACTTTAAATTCCTTCAGAAAAAGTAGTATCTGCTCAGAGAACAAGCTCTTTGATAAATAAATTTGACCTAAAGTATCAGGAGGTTAAGATTGATCAAGTCTGTATTTTTTCTTTAGTCTTTTAATATTCATTGAGCCCCTTCCATGGGCCAGCACCGTGCTAAGCCCTAAAAGATGAGCCCTGAAGCTCATAGTCTAGGAGAGGAGATTGATGTGCGGTAAATGCTACAACAGACATGAACTTAACATATAAGGTATAACAGGTACCCAAGGGAAGGCGTGGACACTCCAGATGTGTTTTTCAAAAAGCATACACCAGTTGCCTTCACTCTACTGCCAAAAATTGGCATGTAAAGCCAAGAGTTTAGAGTTTAAGCCCAAGCCAAATTAAAGTATTCTCTTGGCTTTGATTTCATGAACATCACAGAAGATTATTACTCATCTGAAGTATACTACCCTGTTGTACTCACACAGTTTCTGCCAGTTATTTTCTCACTGTGCTGGTTGTAGTTAATAATTCTGGAACACTTCTTTTTTTAAAACCAACCAGCAAAGGTATGAGCTGTTTCTCTTGGAAGATTTTATTTCCGTGCAGAGAGGATTTTATTTTTTAAATTACTTTACTGTTTTGGGATTTGTAACATGAAATATTTAAAAATAATTTATAGTGGGGGTAAGAGGAAAGATAATTTTTCCTCTCCCTTTTTAGAGAAATTAATTCTGTACAAGTCTCAAGTGACATGCACCTGATCTGTTTTTCGCTTTTACTATACCTGCCCACCAGCAAAGACCCTCCTCTACCTTAGAGCAGAGCTGACCTCCCAGTTCATGCTTCTTCACCAGATTCTGACTTCCTAGGCTGAGACACCACTTCTCAGTCCTAGTTGATTCTAAGAGCTTGGTCTCTTGCCTGCCTCTCCTCATAGTCCTGCCAGATCTGTCTTTGTTTTTCACCCGGCCCCTATGCCTACTGGCCAGTTGTTCTCCCTGACTGTAAGCATCTCCCCAGTTTATCATTTAACCTGTATTTCTTCTTTCCTAGAACTAGAAAACCTGTATTTTTCTCTTTCCTAGAATCTGCTTCGCAGATTTCAGTGCCCACCATAATCATCTAGGACAGTTGTCGAAGATGTAGATTTCCAGCTCACCTTCAGAGAGTCTGGTTTAGTCATTTTTATGCAGGACCTGGAAGACTGCTATTTTCACAGTCGTGCCTCTAGGGAACACTGACAGAAGTTATCCCTGGGACCACGCTTTGAGAAACAATGGCTAGGATGGTAAGCTCCTTGAGGGCATTGTTGGATCCCATTCGGTGTCTAACGTGTTTTCTATGTAGTATTTGGTAGATGTTTATTCAGTTGAGTTGTTGAAGTTGGACAAAGAAATATTTTGTTTGATATTAGGATAGATTTTTAAAAATCAGAGTTTTACATCCTAAAAACGATAATAGTCTACACCCTTTGTCTTATTGAACCAAAAATAGAAAATTAAATCATATCATTTCAGGCCTATAGAGAATGATTGAAGAGTACACTTTGAAGGTATTCTAAATAGGAAAATTATAATATGTAATATTAAAAGGTTTTTAAAAATATCCTGACGTTAGAAAACTGAAGGACTTGAAAATTAAGGTAATTTTGATACTAATGGTACAGAATTAAATATATATCAGAGAGCTTAAAGGAATACCAGAATTTTTAGTTATTAACTACTCTCAGATGCCCTTTCTTATGTAAATAGCCAAGAACATTTTTGCCTTTTAGTTAGATCCTTGAAAACAACTGATGAAGGAAAGGTTAGTGAATAGCAGCAGTGTGTTCTGTAAATGGGATTACTTAAACTTCCTCTTGTTTTCTTTTGGAATTTGAGCCTATTAATAAATAGTGCAGACACAAGTGGGGGAAATCTAAAAATCAGTAGTGAACAACCTTGTATGTAGTAAAAGATGTCATTGGGGCTCACTCATCACATTAAAAGATTCATTTCCAATAAAATTTTACTTTAGGAAAACTGTATAAATATTCCTCAGAAAAAATTAAACTACTGTACAGTCCAGCAATTCCACTTCTGTGTATTTTTCTGAAGAAATCAAAAACACTAATTTGAAAAGATATATGCACCCATATGTTTATTACAGCATTATTTACTATATAACCAAGATATGGAAGCAACCTAGGTGTCCATTGATAAATGGATAAAGATGTGGTACATATATAAGGAATATTAGTCATAAAAAAGAATGAAATCACCCCAGCTTGTTGGCTGAGTGGACTGAGCGCTGGCCTGAGAACCAAAGAATTGCTGGTTCAATTCCCAATCAGGGCATATGCCTGGGTTACAGGTCAGGTCCCCAGTAGGGGGTGCACAAGAGACAACCACACATTGATGTTTCTCTCGCTCTCTTTCTCCCTCCCCTCCCCTCTCTAAAAATAAATAAAATCTTAAAAAAAAAAAAATGAAGTCTTGACATTTGTGACAACAGGGTGGACCTAGAGGATACTAATGAAATAAGCTGGACAGATAAAGGTAAATACTGTATGATTTCACCAATATATGGAATCTAAAAAACAAATGAGCAAACAAAACAAATATTTGTAGATACAGAAAACAAACTGATGGTTTATATTTGAAATGAGAGCATCATCATATAAATTGAAGACTTATAATCTGCTAAGAAATTTGAACATCACATCACTTTGGTCCTGTTCCTCAGTTATTCTGTTCTTCAGTAAATTATCCACTCTATGTTACATAATAACTTGTAACCAACTATATATACTCTGCAGATGGCATAATGACATGATTACTTGAAATTTGTAGATGATTCAGATATTTCATTTTTGCCAAAGAGCATCAACCTCATGTCCAATGAGACTTCTCACTATAATTTATTATAACTACCAAAACTATGAATTCTGTGTGTATTCCTGTATTCATTCTCTACGCTGTCATCTAGCTTATTCCTGACACTTACTACCTTGTATACAGGATGGGACAAAAGTAGGTTTACAGTTGTTTATATGGAAAATAATACAATAATTAATAAAAATAATACAAGAATAAACTTTCACATACTCACAACTGTAAACCTACTTTTGCCCCACTCCATGTATACTTTCTTCCTAGAAAGTCTTTATCTTTTCACCTCTAGTGAATACCTAATACTTCACCGTTGTATTCCCAGTGCTTAGAACAGTGTTTGATACGTCATAAATCTCAGTAACTATGTGTTGATTGAGGAGTAAGCAAACAAGCAAATAGTTGAGTAAAGGAACTCAGATCTGCTTTATAGTCCCAACTGCATCTCCTTCAGTGACTCTGAGTAAGATACATCTCAGAGCTTCAATGCCCTCACCTGGAAGACAAAAAAGTCTAGTGTAGTTCTTGCTAACTCTAAAGTAATATAATTATATGATGTAGGTAACTCATGAACTGTGTGACTAACTCTTTAAGCAAAAGCTTCTCTGAGGGACGTAATCATATTTTGAAAGTGACACTTCCTAATAAAAATTGAAGATGTAAGTGTCTGTACTGATCAGAAGTTTGCATTCATTTTAGCACCAGAGAAGACATGTTTTGTTAACAAGAGTAAGGCTAATTAAAATTTCCTGTGTTAATTAGGAGAACATCTATGGAGAAAGAGGAATTTTAGGAACCAATTAAGTGAGAGGGGAGCTAGGGTTAGTCAGTGGAGTGCGCGGATTGAGGGCACTGTGCAGCCTCAGAGAACATTTGGAGGTAGACAAGGAAACGGAATGCTTGCTGAGTACCAACTTTGCTTTAGATTTCAGTTGTGACACTTGTCCCAATGAAAATGTGGTAGTTATGTATTTGGCGCCCTCAATAAACTGGGATTTATTTCTGTGTACTGCTGTACGTAGCAGACTACCTGTACATGCTAGACCCAAATAAATATTTGAGGAATTAATTGATGAATAAATACCAGACTCTGTGTTTACAGCATTTTCACATGCCTTAATTCTAAAGAAGTATGTACTGGATCTGTACAAGATGGGAATCTTTGGCTCTAAGAAATTGGCATACCCAAAGAAACCAAATTACAGTTACAAAGCTAGGATTTGTACTCAGGTCTGTTTGTCAACAAAGTTTATGCTTTTTCTAAGCTAGTTTCATCATAAATCATGAACATAACTCCTGATAAGTATATTATTTCCCTGCTAGATGTACTAAATTATATTTAGGGTATAAAGTCTTATTACTGATACTAGTTTGGCAAGTTATACTTCAGAAACATTTTCACCTACTCCATTTAATGTTTACAGGCTAGCTGATGAATAGTTATTCTTTCCATCATTATACTGATGAGGAAAACTGAGTATCCTTGGGAGTCACAGCTCATAAGGACCAGTGATAAGATTGGAACCCAGGCCTTCTGGATATAAAAGTAATTGAGCTTACCAGTGAGGGTAAGACTGAACAACTAGCATCTAGAACAAGGAAGAGCCTTACAAGGCCCTTTTTAAGGCATGTCTTAAAATGTATAGCTGGTCATTATTTTACCGCATCCTAAAATTTCATACAATGTTATGGCTCGGCTAGGACCCCTCACCAGTGCAGTTGTAAACTGTGGAGCTTTCTGAATGGAGGCACATGTCTGCACTAACCAACTGATGGATAGCACTCCGTGTCAGGCGCGTACAGTTTTTATCTATATGGATACATTGAACTCCCAAAACAAAGTGCTACAAACAGTTGATTTAATTTCCGTATTTTTTAAATATGAAAACTAAAAGATAAGAAAAATTTTATTTTGACAAGATCTGTTTCTAATGTGGGCAGTATGAATTATAGAAATTGTCACACAGTATTTATTATTTGGATAAATTTTAAATAATACCTTTGTCTTCTGAACAGAAGAGTTAAAATTGTCTGCTCCTGTGCTTAGTGTGATTTTATATATTTTAGTTTGAGGTTATATATCTTTTTTTCTCCTCTTCTGGGTCTTCATTAACAATGTAGTTTCTTAGTTTTTGTTTGGGTTTTGAAAGCCATTTTGTTTGCTTAATCTGTTCTCTTTCTACTCTTAAAATAAGTTTAGTACTTTCTCTTTATTTA